>JAUCMT010000105.1:17193830-17273370 GCA_032357475.1 Enteromius thamalakanensis
AGTCCACCTTACTGTACCCATAAAACAAGTGTATACCCCCCCCCCCCCCATTGCAATTTTTGTTTTGTTGCTAAATTTGAGGATTTGTGATAATATTTCTTTATTTTTGTAAGAATGTTTGTTTTTTTGTAAAATCTCTTGTTTGATCATAGCAGAAATTATACTTTTTAGATTTAGAGAAGACTGAGTCTGAGCAAATGACAATAAACTAGAACTAGAAACACAAAGATTGCAGTGTTTTATATAAAGCCCAGTGTGTTACTGCTGACATTTAAGAGTAATTCAAATGGTGCTTGTGTAAATGGTTTTGTTGCAAGAATTTGATTTTTAAAAAGGAGTGCTAAGTTTTGATTGCAGTTTCATTTTGGCGTAGATGTGAGTTGTTAATCTTCAAGTGCTGTGTCTAATTATTTTGTGTGTAGAGTTTTGACATAATGGGCCAAATTTTGCAAAAAGTATGTAAGCAATAGGCAAAAACTGTAAGCAAGAGGAAGAATGACAGAACACAGTGCTATGCATGCTAAGCATTACACCAACACAGACTTAGCTAATGTACATAGGCTTCTAATGTAACAGCAGTGTTTGCAGTTTACATTAGCCCTCAGGCTTTATGACAAGCTTCGGCTATTTTTGTGCTCTCACAGTCAGTTCAGAGGAACAGCGATCAGTTGTCAGCACAAAGTCAGAAGTCTAGACCACAGGCACGTACCGCACTTTTATTTGTTTAATACTCATTGCACCCCCAGGCTGTTCCACTGAATTTTTGACAAAATCCCCTACTGTGTAATATGTCACATTCCCAGGAAAATGTATGACCCTTTCAATAATTTCACCACATGGATTGTTGATTCCTATGGCACATATGTCACTCTTAGTGCTCTTCCTGCCAAAAAAGTCAGCGAACACAGCATGAATGCTTTGAGTACACAGTTTGAATCATAGGCACTAAGAGGTCACAAACAAAAACAAATAAATTACCTGTGGGCTTATTCCTTTGCTTTGTAGATTTTCCTCTAAGGCCACGTTTACACTGCAAGTCTTGATGCCAAATTCCAATTTGTAGACAAATTAGTGTTGACCTGACTTTATTCAACACCTTCTCTTTTTCAGTGACGTACAACTCGCATTGGCAAAGGAAACTCTTTTATCTGTCTGTTTCTATGGCAGATGCAGAATGACTATATCTGATTCAGGTTTATTTCCACATATGAATGAGGCCTGAATCTGATCTAGGAACCTCAGAATTCTTGTGTTTATGAATTTAACAGAATTTAACATTCCCTAAAGAGTTTCAGAATAGATCTCAACAATATCTCTGATTCCACATTTGTAATTTAAAACCAAGCTATCTATTCTATATCAATGTCTTCAAAACTCTATTTTATATTCCACCAATTTCTCCTAAGAAAAAATATTATTAGTAGCTGAGACAAAGTTAGAATACAGTATATAAACATTACTTTGGTCTGGAAACAGATCTCTGTAAATATATAAATAAATATATAATCTGAAATAAGATGGCGGTGTATTTATTTAGTGTTAGGTCCAATTGCCAATCAAACTACCCAGTTTTTTCCAAATTAGTGAGAATTTGCATTAGCAACATAGCCTTAGTACAAAGTGTTTAAATGAATGCTGAAAGAAACTTTATGCTGAACTTTACTTTATGCTGTATAAATTTCAACCTGGTTTCATAAAAATATGTACCTTTGTGCACTTTTTGTACAATACCGTTTTTATGTAGCTTACTGCACGTTTCGCTGCAGTTTAAAAGAGAAATGTCCAATAGGTGGTACTAAAACACAGGTTCAATAATTGAAACCTGGGACATTCTTATTACGTTGTATTATGATGGTTCAGAATTTAAATATCCATGGACTGTTGCTAAAAGTTAATGTGCTATCATGTTGGAAAAATGCCCAACACCAAATCCAACCCTTAACCTACCCGATAGTGTTAACAAATGCAAAACTAATATAAAAACACAATTGTTGATGCAACTTTGCCATTTCAACTTTCTTTTACCCAGATTTGAACTGTTTTGTTAAACTGTTGTTACATGGGATTTGAACTTGAGTACATCTCCGTACTCTGTGAGCTACCGAACAAACCTGCTGTTTATGAAAACACATAGATACAAAGCTGGATATGGGCTGTGTTAATGTTCAAAAGCATCAGTTATCAAATCTCCCAGCATATTAATATTGTTTTGAAGTCATAACATGAAATTGTTGAACTAATTCTGCGAAAATTACACTTTATTAATTGAAACTTTATAAATTTGTGTGAAAAGGAGCAATAAAAAGTGTCTGAGTTTTATTGCCTCTAATGCCAATTTCTTTTGGAAACTAGAGTGATATGCACTTGTTAGTATGTATTTCGTATCTCACTAAAAAGTGCACCTTAGTACGTTTATGCCATGAGACCAGGTAGATATATTTTGTGCCAGATCTTAACACCCTCAAGTTCCCCTTTTTAATAGGTCTTTCATAAAAGCAGTACAACTGTTCATCGATTTCACCATTATGTGACAAGGACGGGTTTCATAGAATTAAAACTTCTCTGGCCAAGAAAAACAACGAGGCCTTTAGCAAAAAGCATTAATTGAATTAATGATATATAATCAGCAAACTCTATTTACATTAAAGTATTTAAGGGACATACATCCTGCTGTTTCGCCAACAGCAGAATATCCAATGTAAATTAGTCAGAAGTGAATGTACTACAGTTGTAAGAGAATGACTAAGCACACAAGAGAAAATATGATTCTATTTAACAGACTCTCTTTGGATTTACCTTACACATCGCTCACAGTGCTATATAAATGAATAGTTCTGTATAAAAAAAAAGTGAACTTATGCTAACAGAGAAAATCTGCAGTCTTAGAAAGAGGGGATTATGGATTATGTGGCACCCTGCTCCATATCCACTATAAAGTCTGCTGGGATGTGTGCCCACTGGAGACGGCATGAATCAAATGGCTAACGGGTCAAAACAACTCTGTAGCTTCAACATCCAAATTAAAACCAGACAACACATTAAAATCAGGATCATGGTGTGCTGTGGTAATGCATTTGACCTTACTTGCAACATTTGACAGCCACTTAGTAATACCACAGGGACAAAGTCCTGCCCTGCAGTGAAGCACAGATTGAGACTCACCATGAGGAACAATTACAACAGCCTATGAACTGACGAGGGCTAAAAATAAGTCCTTATTAGTTTATACCATTGGTCTCAGTGGAAAATAATAACACCGCAATACAGCATGGGCATTGGCCACACGATGACTCATCCACACATTCTGCATCTCAGAAGGGTAACTGGTCTGTCTCTGCTCAGCTTTAAGACTTGCCATTCACAATTATTTTGAACTTGTTATCATGGCAGTGGTGTTCCATTTTACCTTAGGTTGATTTGCTAGGTATGAACACCAGTTTGCCTTTACTCAGGTTTTCATATTTGGACGAGTGCAGATTTACATTTGTATCATTAACATGAGTACCAGAGGATTTCTATTGTAGCTAGGGTTCTCAGGAGAAAATGCTAAAAAGGGATGCACCCATTCATCAGCACCACCTCATCTCATTCAAGATTCATTTAAGGCAATCCAATTGGTGACAACTGGAATGAAGGCAGCATGTGATAAGACACCTGAAGTCAATATGGCTTTGTAAAATGCTGAGCACACCTTACTTCAGAAGGCCTCTCGTCTTCTTTGCATGTTGTACACTGGTGTATTTGCTGGTTTAGGAAGGGAGTAGGTAGGGAAGCTAGGCAGCCATGGTTAAATCTAGAGTTACATCCCTGGATGTTTGCTACCAGATGTCTGTCAACTCAGACTGCTACACTTAAAGTAGCTGGAATCCCTTGGGTCCAGACCAGGAAGAAAGTTTGTTAGGCATCATGGGAATGGGTTCTAAAAAAGGGTTATCGACAATGATAAAGCATCTCCAAATGTCTTTTATCGATGAACATGTGTCTTTAGCATGTGCATGCACACTAGTGTTGTTACAGGTCCAAGGAGGAAACAAGTAATGCTGTTTCTTGACTGTGTGTGACCATTGCAAAAGCTTGAGCTTGTCTACACTGTAGCTTGTCTACACTTGATCCATCAAAGCGAATGTTTCATATCATCATCATGTGGAGTATGTCAGAATGGTCACCATGATTTTGCCAAGACATGATCCTGGATCAACATATTTTGTTGGTCCTGGATACACATTGCTGTCCGAAAATACTGTATAAACTCATCTCAATCATTACCCTTAAACCTACCCCTACCCAAAATGTATGCCTAAAATCAGTGGGAAATGATAGCTAATTAACAAGGGTGTAGAAGCACCTAACTATGATTATGGGCCTAAAACAGATATTTCTAGAAAAGTTATTCCTGATTGGTTGATTAGAATGTTGATCCAGGAACATCTTGTACTTTGTGAAATCGTACTCACCATGTCAGAATGTTTCTGTTGAAATTAAATGATATCCATTTACTGGCAGTAACTTAGTAACTATAGTCACTGCATCCATGCTGTTTGGATCAGGAGGGGAGCATGAATGACCACCAGGCCTCTGTCATGGTGAGGCTTCTTTTTCTTTGCAATAATAACTGCTTCCTGGCCTAATTCCACAGTCACTGTGAATGTCTGTGCACTGAATAAGAGACATTGCTAAGATGCAAACAATGGTTGCTGCTCACTGAAGACATATCCTGCTGAGAAAACTAAGCAAAAATAAATGCATTGCACTAAAATATCCACATTGTAAGTAAATGATGTAAAAGATGTAGGTTATTTTGTTTGAGTACAGAAAACAGGGTTCACACCGAACATACAAACCTAATTCTGACGTCAAACAGACTCGAGAAAGGCAGCCACAAAAATAGCAAGACTCACTGCTGATCTAATGTTTAATCAAAGGGGAACAAGAACATCCATCTGCTAATTCCTTTAGGTAAACACAATGAGTTCAATGATGTTCTGATCGCACAGTAGGAGCTTTTCACGGAAGCATTTAAACCCTTTGAAAAACCCACTCAATGTAATGGATCTGGAGATTAGAAGGATTTGTGATTCAGTTCCTCTTTTGTCTTTTCAGATCCAAAGATATTCTGTTAAACGCTTGCAGCTTGTGATGTTGAATAATATTTTTTTTTTCTATCAAAAATACATTGGGAACACTTGCCCTACCAGCTATCCCTGGTAAAAAAGAAAAATCCTTATTTTTCAAGAGTACAACATTCTCAAACAGAGACTTTACAATAAGTTGAGGTGAACACTAATCATCTTAAGGAGCAGGGAAGCATGGCAGAACAAACAAAGACCAACATGATGGCACATGCTAAAACACTTTCTGAATTAGAGTACCTTCACACTTTCTTCAGACAACCACTCTGTGTTCTTTAAAGCAGGAAGCTTGTGGCCCAAATGTTTCTGTTTTCTTAAGATCCATCTTCTTCAGAGGAAAGACTGACGATTGCCTGTGCTTGCACATCCTGGTGGCTTTTAATTAATTTACAGCTTACTCTCACATTTAAACTCTGTCTACCGTCTCTCTTTTTCACCCTGATTTTTTTTCTCTTATAGTTGAAGGTGTGTGGAACTCGTTCATGATTGCCGAAAGGCTAACTGCAATCCCCCACTGCAGGAGGAAAGCTTCCTCCTACTTCTTATGACAGAACATAGCTCCACTTGCACTTCACACTTCATTACCCTCAGTAATACTTTGGCACAATGATGTATGGTTCTATTCAAATTCATAAGAGTAGCTCTTGGCAGAAAAGCCTTCAAAACTTCTAAAGTACTGGGATTAAAGTTTACAAACATACTTAAACCACATTCTTTTTTTTCTTCTTTTTTTGTACATCTTATGATTACTCAATACATGTACAGTCGTATTAATATAAAAGATATAAATGTTCAAGTTTTTTATTTTTCTCTCGAAAATTAGGGCCGTGATTGACATTTGTGAAGTACTAGAGGACTGAGAGTAATTTGTCCTCTCAATTTAACTTAAATTAATTTAAATTGTGAGTTATAAAGTCAGAATTTCTGAGATATAAAGTCACTGATTTTATAACTTACAATTTATTATAACTTACACTTCTGACTTTATATCTCGCAATGGCCAGAAAATAAGTCAGAATTGCAAGTTTGTATCATCCAATTCTGATTAAAAAAAGTTTGAATTGTGAGATAAGTCACAATATTTTTTTTTTTATACTTCCCATACCTCCACCTGCTTTTACTGCTGGTATTAAAAATCGAACCTGCAACCTTAAGGTTTCTGATTCTCTAACCATTAGACCATAGCTGCCAAGATCAGATCTGAAATTGTTAGATTTAACGCAATGCAGGCTATTCCCTCTGTCACCCAGATTTGTCACATATTAGGTAAAAATTATCAGATTGGTCACAATCTGCTGCAGTATGAATAGTGACTTGCACATAATGTAACTGCAGCACAATAGGTCATATATTAGCTTCGCCCCGTGTTTCAAAAAAAAAAAAAAAAAGAAAAAAGTGATAAATAGCATTTATATACCTTAAGACATTAGAGCTCATTTAGAATGACCTGACACAAGACTCTAAATTACTTTTTGATAGCAGAGCAGAGTAGAGGTGAAGCAATTGTTCTGATGACTGAACATTATCATCGCTGGTCTCCTAATCATTCAAACAGATAGCACAGCACACAAGGGACACCTGTCAGTGAACCGATTTAAATTTGCTACCAAGGAAACATGATATCACTTATTGTTGCGTTTTTATTGCTGTAGCTTGTAGCAGTTGAGGCGTATCATTAATATGTATGTACAGTGGACTGGCATTTCTCAGAAGAGCCAAGTAAATGAAGAAATTAGAGATTGTGATGTATCTCCCTATATATATATATCCTTACAACTGAAGGACAGAAAGGTTGTTTATCATCATTTCAGAATATTTATCTTTTTTATCATCAGTTGGAGGTTTTGTTAAACCTTCTGAAATCATTATGACAATATTTTACTACCTGCATGACCTGCCTCATACATATACATACAGTATCAGCGAATAAATATCTTGCTGCATTTAAATTATTGATGCTTTATCAGTTGAGATTTGGATATGGAGAACGTCACTACTTAGATAGCATCAATGCAGTGGAGGGGTGGGAATGAATTTCATTTATTTATTCATTGCTTCCTGCAGATTCCCTCAAATAAATCAATTGGTCAAGGTTTAATGGTCAGAAAAGTGCTGTGAGATGAAGTTTAACATTTGTTATAAAGTGTATCTGAGAAAGATCCGTTTTAAAGGAGCATATTATGAGAAGCTGAATTTTCTATAAAAACTTTTTCTTGAAAACTTACTTTAATGACCTCAAGTATAAGCTTTGCAAATGATGACTCTTATTCAAGGCTATAACAATAGTGTTAGACCTGGCAGAAAAAAAAAAAAAAAAAAAAAAAAAAAAAAAAATGCTACTTACTTCACATGCATGCAAAGAAGACTGCATTTTATCACCAGTGTATTTATTATGTTCATCCTGAATCCCTGTTAAGCTTGAACATAGAATCCTTTTTGCACTCTGAGCGCATGTTGCATTAGCATATCTCTAATTAAAGTAGGCAAAGGTGGAGCTGACGATCAAAGACTGTTGGTTCTCGCTTCTGTTCAGCATTGCCTGCTCGTTATTGTAATGCAGCCTCTGATTACAGCTATTTGTGTGCCTCCATCAATCTGAGAAAAGCCAATTTGCCTTTTCAATCCTGTCATGAACAAAGTTAAATATAAAACAAAACTACAAACACGCAGCTGGGAGATGTCATGTTTTCAGCTGGACCATGTAATTGCCCCTTTACCCTTGTTAACATACTTGCGGTGCTGTTTAACTACCAACATTTCTGGAAAGGGAACAATCTTTTAATCTTATAATCATCTTTTCCTCCTGTCTTGTCTCTAAAAGGAGTTGACTTCATGAACAAAAAAGTAAAACATTACAGAGTGCTTTACTTTACAGTGATACAATGGCAATATTCCTGAAACACAACATCTAGGTTACGAAGGTAACCCTCATTCCCTGAAGAAGGTAACGGAGACGTTACATATGAGAACTCGCACGAGAGACCAATCGCCTTTGAGCTTCAAACAATGGGCCAATGAACATCTGCATCCACAGATTGCATTCAGGTGCACCTCATCACTAGATGAGTATAAGCACGAAGTCTCAAAAACACGGTCATTTGGAATTACTCAGCTTCCAAGAACTGCCGGTTTTGTTATCTTATAATTTTTTCCTCAGTTTTTTATAGTAACATTAAATGATAAACAAGCACCGCCACTAGTTAGTTTCATTAATTTAACATTTAATATTGACGGCATCCAAGCCATTTGATTATTATTGTTTTATTTTTTTTAAGGAACGCAGTAGTTGCTTTCCTTGGTAGTGTCACAGTTCACTGGATGTGCCAGCCAGATCAGGGGGTTGGCAATCCAGCGCTCGGCAAACCTTTTGCGTTGTATGTTTGTTTTCGTTCCTGCACTCAGTCACACAAACTCAGATCTCCGCCCCTCATTGGTTGTCTTGGTGTTTTATTGTATCCACGCTGTTCTACGTGTATATAATGCCCAGGATGTTCTTGTGTGATTCCTGTATGCAGCGTGATTTCTCTGTTTTTGGATTACCTGTTGACCTTCGCATACGCTGCTCCAGTTTGCCGGTACCGTGACACTGCCTGTTTACTGATCAACCATCCAATAAAGCATGTCGCATCTGAATTCGCACGCCTCCTCGACTCCTTTTTATCACAGGTAGTTACTTACTTTTATAATGTTGTAACTCAGTTACTAACTCAATTACTATTTGTGAGAAGTAACTAGTAACTATAACTAATTACTTTTTTAAAGTAACGTGCCCAACACTGGTAAACAATAACATAATACTCATAGATGTGTTGGTAATTTCGCTCCAAGCACACAGACGCGTCCACCATCTACCATGGAGGAATTTACATATACATATCTATACTTGTACCTGTATGAATGGTCATGTGACATGAGTTTTAGGTTGTGTAGTGCAGCGCCATTGAGAATTGTTTTTTCTACAATGCTGTTTTAAAATTAAAACACACTAATTATAGACTGTTTACATGAATACACACTTAAATAATAATAATATAGTTATATGCCTAAATATGAATAAAACTGATGTACTGAAATAAATTTATTGAAATAATAATAATAATTATTATTATTATTACTATAATTTACATAAAAGTATATGTCTGTAGATACATTGTGAAATAAAATAAATTATATCTTAAATAAAGTAAATTAAGTAAGAGTAAATGTAAATATAAATAAATAAATACATTGCTTAATTTGATGTGCTAAAATAATTAAATGTTTTTTAGTAAGTAAAAAAAAAATGGGTTTATGGGTTTAATTTTGAATTTTGAATAGATTGTTACATAGTTCATATAGTGCATTATTCTGTAGTTTTATTATGATTTACAAGCAACTTATTGAAGTAGCTTATTAGTGTATCATTACCAGATGTACAGATTAGTTGTACAAGGACTTTGAATGTAACTCATTTAATCATAATTTAGAGTAAGAGATATCAATTTTACAATGACTCTTCCAATTATCTTATAACTACTTGTTTTACATGAGATTTATCACCTTGTCATGCCTCAAACTGGCTACAGTAACTGTATTTTATTTTACATTAAGGCTATGGGAAAGGCGACCTCATAATATCATCAGATCATTACTAACCGTTTCATGTCAGGTTTTAAAACCCCTGTCGAGCACAATCTTTATTCATCCAACCCATATTATTTTCACAGACACAGTGGGTGGTCTCCATATCAAATCACCCAGCGATATGGAAACAGGACACATATTGCAACCAAAGTACACCCTGATTAAAAATTCATTAATTGCACCACCCGTAGACACACTACCCACGAGTAGCCAGACAGAAGAGGAATGACTGGCGCGCTTCTCGCTAATGGATGATATGGGAGATGTTTGCAAATGAAAGCCTACGATCGCCCTTCGCCCTCCCAGCAAATATCATCGACCGATACAACATAACTGATTGTGGCAGAGCTCAACTGAGGGCACATTTGATAATGGCTTTCATGCTATCATTTGCGTAAGAGAAATAGTTTTCTCACCCCTGGATCAGTGTTATGCAGATGAGGCCATTATCTACCCATTTGAGCTTATGTCTACCTGCCTGTTTGATGGAATTGTCTACGACCGGCTCAGCATAGATCCTTGCCTGAAGACCTTCTCCGGCTTCATGACTCCGGATAGAGGTCGTTTTTGTTTATGGCAGCAGAATAAATAGCTTGATGAGATGAGTTTCTTGATGGATGGTATAGAGCGTCTTTGTGCCTAATGCATTGATTCTCTTCCCCAGACCAGATTAGGATGTCAGGCACCAAGGCTGGTTCCCCTTGTCTACCATTAATGTAATCTACTATTGATCAGGCGATGTAGCAGTGCAAATATAACCTTTCTGTATTAATATAATTCTTTCCTCTGTTCAGCAAAAGCCCAAATGAAGGAGCATCCATGCATGGCAGTGGCTCTGTAAATAAGCAACTGTTGCCCGGATCCGATCCCAGTTGCAGTATTGACCCACGAGGATCGCAGGCTTGCAGTCATGCTTCGAGTAATGATGTGATGAATTGTCTCTCCTTAGAGTTTAAGAGTGTAGAGACAGGAAGATAGTCCTCTAGTGGTCTCTGTGTGGATTGTTGATTAAAAGCGGATAGAAAGTAAAAGTACATTTAGGAACCAATAAAAAGTAAAAGAATCATAATATACTACTTTCCATTTTCTGAAATATACAGGCATTTTATCATAATTGGGGGATAACTGAAAATGTCATGTCTGCACTTGAAAGTGAAAAGTAAATATTTTGACTAACAGATATCAACTTGCTTCCCCAGTTGATTAATCACACTAGATTAAGAGAAATTTTCCGGTTTTCCGGTGTATCATATTTAAATGTGCAAAATCTAATTAAATACACCCTAATTTATGTGGATCAGCACAACAAGATGATCTTCATCGGAGACAAGAACACCTAGATGAGCTGCGTGCACAGATCACCAGAACTAGATGCACACAAACACACACACACTATTAGTCCTTTACACAATCTGAGATGTGCTTAAAATTAAACTGGAAATGAAGTGCTGGGTGTCCGGTCAGAGGAGAACTGTCCCCAACTAAGCCTGGTTTCTCCCAAGGTTTTTTTTTTTTCTCCATTCTCTCGTGGATGGGGTTTTGGTTCCTTGCCGCTGTCGCCTCTGGCTTGCTTAGTTGGGGAAACCTGATTTCTAGTGATTATTGTCGTCTTGACTACAGAAACCGTCTCTGCATTTAATAAATAAACAGTTTAATCTCATTATTATACATTACCATCACTCTGTTCTCCTATTTAATAATGTTCAGTGCTTTGCTACAAACTGTATTATTAAAAGCGCTATATAAATAAAAGTGATTGATTATGAAGATAAATAAGTTGTAATGAGCTAAATGGATGGATACTAAAATTCAATAAATTCTTTGCTTAAACATAATGAAACCACTAATTAATGAATACATGCAAACAGAAAAAATTAATTATCAATTATAATAATAAAAAAACCCTGAATAAATAGGTATTGTTGAACAACAAGCAAACAGATGAAAACAAACAAATGAACAAATGTCTGGCGTTACAGGTAAGGAGATAAATAATTAATTACATTTTTGCACAACAAATATATATTTTTTTATTTCATGCAAACAAGCAAAATGTATTTATTTTTATGTAGCGCGCTACAGGTAGAGGGCGCTGCAGAGCAGTCGGCAGGGCCAGTCAGAGCATTTGCTGAGAGCAGAGCACACACCGATCATTATCAAAAACTACTGCGGGAGTCCAGCAAGAGTCACATCACACTCGCTTAAGTCCGATCAAACACGTCCAGAAACGGGAACGCCAGAGTCTGCAGATCCCTGGATATTTGCCCTGCACGACCGCTCGGCTCCGGTGTGCCACCTAACGCAGGACTTTGGATATTTTTAAGGATCGTAAGAGCAGATTTGTTTTCTCCGCAGTGGGAAGGCTCGATCCACCCCCGAGTCTGATGATTTGAGAGGGAAGCAATGCAGCGCTCAGACTGTGCACCATATTCCTGCTTCAAGCCACATTTCATCTGAATCTGCAGACGCACTCCGCCGATCGACCGCTCTTCATTTATCTTTTCCCCTTCAGAAACGAAATCTCACCCGAGATTGCAACTGACGCCATCTTAAAGCGATAAAAACGCAGTTTGCTTGAGTTTGAGGGATTGTAAAGTGCTTGTCATAATCTAGCGGACGGATTTACTGTCGTAGACTTCAGCAGCAGCAGCAACAACTTCAGAAATGGGTGAGTTTTTACCCCTGCGCTCCTTTAACCACCATTCCAGTTTTACGATATTATCATTTCTTTATCTTACTTTATCTGTAATTGAACTGAAATGAGTTACCTGGGCGGGTTGTTGTGGATTAGTAAAGCACTTGCAAACTGCAGAGCTCCATTTTAACCACAAGAAAAAAAAGTGGACCATTGCCAGTCTGCTTTATTAATCCGGGATACTCTCGGATGTTTGTTTAATTGGACCTAAAGCAGCAAAATCTACATATCGATCAATGCTTATGGCAATCGTTGATGAGGAACAGTTTCATAGACTACAAAAGGTGAATGTTTATCTTACTCACCCTGAAGGACAGAAGCATTTGCGACACTGCGAGAATATAATATATATAGTGGTATATTCAAACGAAGATGCATTATTCAGCGTAATTTACTGTAATGGTTCGTGGCCATGCATCAGTTTCCCGCTGATGGAGAGTAGGCGTGTGTTTGCACTGTCAAGCGCCTATAGTAATTTCCACTATAAGCCACCGTGTAGGCTTGCTTTCCATGTCACTTGTGTTCTTACTCATTACAGATTGCATGTGTCACAAAACCTAGCGAGCTGTCTATATAGGCGGCGTTTGTGGGCAATTGAACGTCCTGTGCTTCCTAAAATACTGTCAGGTAGGAGTCTCACTAGGTTTTGAGACACATCAGCGTTTTGTCTGTGGCGGGTAGCAATGGTGAAACTGTTGACCTACGTATTTGGTTTTATATCTGACCTTAGTCTTTCCTGACATTTACCGAGATCAGATATTAGTCAGAACGAGAATTTCAGTAATTATTAATAATCTCCATAAATAGTGTATCAGATCTTAGATTACTATCATGCCTCTCATTTGATTGGTTAAAATCTGTGCCTAATTGCAGAAAGGGGAGGAGATATGACAAGGTGATCTGAGCGGTTTTATCTTTGGATTGAAACACAATGTTCTTAAAGCCACCATCAAAAAATTAAAATTCACAATTCTTAGCTTATATATTTATATTGGAATATTGCACTGGTTTTTGAAAACAAATAGCCTAAATTTTCCATTTGAGACACTTTTAATTGGATATTTGTCTCAATAGGAGGAAAAACACTTCCACTTTATGCCAACTTTTAATATTGACACTGCTTTTTTTTCAAACACTACTTTTAGGAGACTGATATAATTTGAGAAAGCAAGACATATGCTTTGTATAGCATACCTTAAAGGGATAGAACTATCTGGGCTAACTATCTTAGCCCAGACAGTTCTGGGCCTTGATTGTTTTTTGGGAGGGTCAAAGTGCTTTTGGATTTCATCAAAAATATTTTAATTTGTGTCCCGAAGACAAACAAAGGTCTTACGGGTTTGGAATGACATGAGGGTGAGTAATTAATGACAACACTTTGTAAACATTTGGTGGCCAAATGTTGATGAATGATAGCAGAACAGTTTGAATTTGATCTGTTTTGTTTGGGGCTGATACGTTTCCTCGAGTAAGGCAGGTGTACACGGTGCGTTTTTTAAGGTTGTACGAGCTCGCATGTGATTATTTATTTATTTTTTGGTTATCGGAGGAAATTTTCTGGGGGAGAAATGAAAAGACGAGTGCCTTACGAGCACTTCCCGACCTCACAATCATTTTTAATAATGTCAAAAAACTTCAGGAGCTGTCGGTTGAAAGCGTGACGTGTATGCTGTTGAACGAGCCGATTTGTTGAGCAAACTGGAAATTATGAACATGAAATGAACATGGTAGCGCCACAAAGAATTTGGACTATCGAGAAAGAGGACAAACTCGCTGAACTCTGGCAAGTAAGCGCTGTATGTTATATCGAGCAGCATTTAAAATAATAAAATAAATAGTATCAATCCATAAAAAAGGAACTGTCAATAAGAACAGGATCTCTTCCGCAGAGTCCATGTTTTTGGCGTGGAACTTTGTGAATGTGATTGCCTCGGAAATCGGCCGGTTTTAAAATCGTGCCGCGTACCACTGCATCCATAAACAATGTGACTCGTGACATGTATGTGGCCATACGGTCTTCCGACTGTCCGAATTCGCATCGTGTATATAACTTGATTCCAAAAAATTATCAAGGCAAAATCATCTGCAGCGAAACCTCTATTACTGAATCTTAAAGGTCATGTCACGTTTTTTCTCAATTATTTTTGCATTACTATGACAATGCACTTCCGCTTGCGTCACCCACGAAGCATAAGGAGACGGCAGTGTTTGAGCGAGTGCGCGGAACGGTTATGCTAGACCTTAATATTTATCAGCTTATACTTATCAAAGGAATGAGTTTACTGTCAAAAAAGTTGTGCATGGCTTTCACGATTAAACATACTTAATACTTTTTCAGTACCATTGACCACGTTACTCGGTACTTGCTTGAATACTGAACGTTGAGTAAATTGTAATCATGTCCCTAAGTCTAATGTGCTCGATACAACAGGTGTGGTCATTTTAGTTTGATTGCAATGAATAGGGTGCAATATAAATTCATAGACACGAACTTACTAATATTAATATAAAAAAAACATTTCATCAATAAATATAAAATTAAAAAATTAGTTGTTCATTTTAAGAAACCGGTCTTATTTTCACATGCATATTGCATACATGCCTTAATATTGCTCTTTAATTAAGCAAAAATATTTTATCCGATCAATCGATGACATTTTCAGTAGAATACTCGATTACTAAAATATTCGATAGTTGCAGCCCTAGTTTTGTTACAACAACTTTCACAATTTATCACATATTGTTGATTAATAGAGACACACTCTCAATACATATGCTGTGGTTAGCAGAAATATGGAAGTTATGAGGATAAATATGAACTCAAATCTGGCATTTCTAAGAATAAATTAGTGAATTGGTTGCATCAGAGTTTGGTTAGAAGCATTAGTTTGAGAATTATCCTTGCTGAGTTGAGTTGATGGTGTACAGTCAGTAATGGAGGATACATAGAGTTATGGAGTTTTGGGATAAAATAAATTCTTGTTTGAGTGCTGTGCTTCTGACTATGACTGTATCACTGTGTAGTTGTTTCAGAACGGTAGAGGAACTGCTAGTTAGTCTTCACCGTTTCATAGAAAGCCAATGGAAAAACCCAGGTCAGATGAGGAGACTGAACACGTTTATCAAAACACAAACACATCTACTTATGGAGCGCTTGCCCACAAAAAGATTCCAGAAAACCTATTGTATCCATATGCAGGGTATACGATTACACAAAAGAACCACAGTATTTGAGTAAAGGATAAATCCAAAGTGATGTTTATGTGTGTGAATGGAGCTCCCTCTGTTCCTGGCTATGGCTAGTTGCACTGGAGGACAGCCAAGTCCTGACAGGAGACAAAGGAAAGAGGGAGATATCCAAGGACATATCTAATTTTTGGCAGTCGTTCCAAACCAAATATCAGAACAAGAACACCTTTTGGCAGCAAGCTACAGGGGGAGGAGGGCTGTTTTATTTTTTTCCCTTTTGACTACAGCCATTTTGTTTTTACTGCGGTTGAAATTCCAATCTCTCCTCAGTTTAAAATGTACATTTTGGCAGAAATCCATTTGCTTTTGTCATCGAAGAAAAAAAGACGAGCTGTTTTTTTTTTTTTTTTGCTAATTCAAGTGGGATTGGCTGCACATTTGGAAACTTTGCTGCAAAAGGATGGTATCAGATGTGTTTCGGTCACTCGCACCAGGGATTGTGTTGAAGGATACCTCTCCAGTGTTGACAGTAATCTGTTTCAAAGAGTCAGTCAGTCAGACTTTGGTTTATGCTTGATCCTTATATTTGATAAAAAAAGCGCATCTATTAATATAGTAAAGGAAATGGTTAGTTGAGTCTGTTTATCTCAGCACTGATGCAGTTGTGATTTGAACCACACTGTGGTACACACTGACCTTCAGTTTGCTGTTGCTAAGCAGGTAACATTACAAAAGGGCATAAGACCACACTTAAACAGCAGCTCTCATTGGAAGCAGGGTATGAATAACTGCAGAAACCAATAACATTGAATGCTTCTATATTGCTGTTCACATGCAGGCAAGCTTTACACAGCATCTCTTAGGGATAAGCAGGCGATTTCTATGAAGCGTGTGATTCTTGTGGTGTTTTTTTTTTGTAAAATATGCTCAATAAAGTAATTGGATATCATTCTTATGAAATGGAGAGGAGTGCTAAGCATATTTATCAGCCATCATTTCACCTAAAAATGAAAATACTCATCATTTTCTGACCCTAATGTCATCCCAAACGTGTATGAATTTAGTTCATCTTTCGAAAACACAACTGAATCTATTAAAAGTCACAAATGAGTCCCTCCATTGAAAGTCTATTCCACACAAAAACCTCAAAAAGTTCTTAAAGACGTTGTAAATGTAACCTATATCTTCTACAAATAAAGAATTGCTTAATATGATAAACAGATTTAAATTATTTCCATGGAGAGACAAAAAGCATGAGAGAATAACTTCATGTCTGTTGTAGAGGTTTGAAACACCATGGGGGTGAGCAATTAATGACGTAATTTTAATTTTTGTGTAAACTGTCCTTTTAAAGCTGCAGTCTGTAACTTTTGGCGGCCTGAAGGTTAATAAACAGAACTGTGTGTGTCTTGTGGAAGAACAATGTAGCCGGATCTACTTCCCTCTGTTTATGTCTGTGATGAGTCATGCAGGTACTGTGCTCCTCCGCAGTGTTTCCACCAGTACCTGTCTAAAACTTGTACTATATACCTATATATTATAGGTAGTGATTCAGGACAACAGTAGATTCATGATATACTTGCTTTATTATATTCATTTTTGAAAACTATGACTCTTTAAAAAAAATGTAAATCACATTTTTCTGGTAAATTTTATTAAATTGCATATAAAGCTGCAACAGATCCTCAGACTTGCATTGGATAGGGGCCAACTGGTGAAAATGGTAAACGTCAGCAGTTACTAATGTAGGACTGTTTTGTCATTTGTAAGGCGGCGGCAGTCATTTGAGTCGTGTTTTGCCCACAGTCTCCTTCCAATAAAAACAGTGCTCTGTGTAGTAACTAACAACAAAGAGCGCGAGTATACAGTATATTTGTTTAATTCCTTTTTTTGCGGTTTAGTAATTACTCAAGACAGCTGTGATTTCAGTCGAGGATATTTTGCAGGCCTACTTGTATCTGTTGCTTTTATGTGAAGTGATCATTTCTGCCATCCCCTTCATGTCAGTTCAGCACCTTTCCTTATTAGCGTTGTCTGTTGTGACAGCTCAGCCATTCAAGAAACCAGATTTCCTCGCTGGCCTTGAAATTAAGATCACGCTCAGCTTGTTTCACTGTGTGACTGCATCAGGTCACGGCACTGGAAAAGAAAGCATGATTTTCAGACAGCAGACACATTTGGTTTAATTTGGTTTGAATCCTGCCAACCTTATGCGACCGGTGAGTGTTTATTTATGTCCCACCACTGTTGTGGAATATACTTTGCGTAGCCGCCCAGAGCTACGGCACATAGAGTGTGTAATTCAGCCGTGTTATGACAATTGATGTCTTGAACAAATGTGGCCGGGATTGTGATTTTTCCTTTCATTTGTAAAACTGCAGGGCATGTCTCAGCCGTGCCACTTCTGAGGGGCCTATTGATGTTAGCCAGAGTAGATGCCTTATTTGATTTAACACCAACGAAAGTCAGCCTGTGAGGGAGAAGTACAGTCCGTCAGTCTGGTGTGCTGCTGTGTACATGAGTGTTCGATCGTTCAAGCCAACAAAACACTGAAAATATATCTTGCCAAAAAGATTTCATTTGATAGAAATTACACTGAATGGCCTGTACCTCACAGCACCCCAAAGCACTATGGGAAATTTAACTGACAAGTGCTTTTTGCCAATACAATTAGGCTTCTAGGTATTTCCAGTATTTGTGATATATATATATATATTTGTGAAACTTTAAACATTGCTGATTTTACTGCGCATTTTATTTGCCAATTAAAGTTGCAACAAAAAGGAAGTAGTATAGAAATTTTCTATACTACTTCTATAGATACATCGGAGTTTAATGGGTTCTAAAAAAATGTAAAAAAAAGTAATGAAACATTGTTGGTTGTACAAGGCTGGATTTAAGGCATTGTTCTCCCAAAAATAAGAATTGTGTGAGTATTATATCACTCTCAAGTTGTTCCAAACCTGTAAGGAGAAAAAAAAATATCTTCATTCTTCAAAATATCTTCTTTTTTGTTCTACAGAAGAAAGAAACTGGTTTGGGACAACTTGAGGGTGAGTAAGTAATGACAGGATTTTTGGGTGAACTATCCCTTTAAGCATAGTAAACTACATTTTGATTTAAAAATGTTAGAAGGTGGATTATATGTCTGAAGGAAATCATAATAAGATCTTCTATGTAATACTGAATAAGACTGAAGACTGGCTGTAAAAACAGAAGACTTATGGAATAACTATTGTAAATAATTTAGAATTAAAGTATGTTTATTATTTTATTAAATGCATCCCTTTGGTATCTTATTAAAGATATGATGATACAGTTACTTAGAATTTCCTCTGTGTTTACCAGACAGGATCTCAACCAATTGTGAGCACGGTTGTTTGGCAAGGCTATTTGTGAGTATACCTCAAGCCTGCTCACTGTTCATGGCCTTAAAAGGGACTGGGACCGAGAGGAATCCTCTCACCACAGCAGACAGTCCTGACACTCGACTACAGATTGTGTCAGTTTAAAAAAGCTCCTCAGCACACAGGCGTTGAAAGAAGCCAAGAACATGCATCTCCCTTCTTAACAATACATACGGTCAAATTAAAACCACTGTTTAGCAGTACGTTTTTGTAGGAGTTTAGTTTTTAAACCATAAGAATGTATGAAATTCGGTGGCTTCATGTGGCAGTTCTTTCCTCCGAAACCCAGGTCAGCTGATTATCCTTTCAGTTAATCCCTGATTACAATTTCATTGTGAACTTTTCAGTAACTTATTAAAACGGCTGGCATTTGATTGCATTTTTTTGCATTATGTCATCATTAACCCAGTTGAGCTGATTTTGTTTGAGCTGGTCTAGATGAATTCGTTCAGATGATTGCCCCCTGATGCTCTGATCATCTTAATTGAGATGCATCAGAAAGGAGGGCAGATCAGTATGTAAAGCCCCCTGAGTATGAACGTCTGAATATACCCCCCCCTTCGAGTCTGCCACAGGCAGCGCTGCTGACACAGAACTGCTTTATGTGTTGTAGTTACCCACGCTCTGCCCAGGGCATATTTGTGATAATAATAAACCTGTTTATGAGCCGACTGTTTTCTTACACAATTAGTGTGCAGTTAGCGTGCTCACTCTGCCAGACAGAGCTTTCTGTTACATAAACTGGGTCTTAGGGTTTAGTATTGTGTAAGGGGCATTATGTTTGTGAGTGTATGGATTACACTTATACAACCAGGAAACACACGGATTATTGACTGGGCTCTTGAACAGACGTATTTACTCGCTAACGTTGTGTGTACATACAGAAAAATCACTCCTGTTTGTAAGAAAAAACATGAATGGTGACAATTTTTGTCCATTTTGTGGAGATATTTTAGACTGAAGTAGTGCTAGTGGCTTGTTTTGATCGGCTGCTAGGTTGTTCGAAGTGGTTGCTAATGTTTTCCGAGTGAACACTTGCAGTAAAGAAAACTAACTGCACACCACACCTCAATAAGCCCAATTTGAGGTATTATTGTCACATTATTGTATTATATGTCAGTGATGCAAAAGGTGTGTGATGAATTATGAGAAGTTTATTATTTAGGGAGTGAATTTGACCAAAAGAACCAAAACTAAGAATCGCTGATTCTGCTTCCAGAGTAAAATCGGGAAATAGTTTTAAAATAAGTTTAAAATAAAAACAGTCAAATTATGTCATATTAAGATGCAATTACAAAATATAGCCTAATAGATAGGGAATCACAATTACATGTTAATTGTGAGATGTTTTGTAAGTGACTCTATAAATGTATGGTTATCAGGGTCAAACTTTATTTTAAGGTTTAATTATCACTATTTGCTAACCATTAACTGCAAATTTTGCCTTAACTCTTATTTTCCGCTTATTAAATAGTTAGTAAGGTGGTTGTTAAGTTTGGGTATAGGGATGTGGAATATGGTGATGCAGATTATGTGCTTTATAAGTACTAATAAAAAAGCCAATATGTTAGGATCCAGGCTCATGGAAAGGAGGGGTTTAAAGAGACTGAATGTTAGAACTGCTTCAAACTAATCGTTTAAGGAAAATTAGGTGATATTAAATGCATATTTTTAGAAAACAAAATCGCTTTTATTTCTTGCATGCATGTAAACATTGTTGGAGACTCTCAAAACAATATTAGGAGGCTTCTAGCGTAATAGGGGCACTATAATAAGCAGCTACTGTATGCAATAGTAAAAGTTAGTTATATAACTATAGTATAGTATACACACATATATATATAGTATAGTAAATTTTTACCGTTATTAGAAATAAAAGTCATAATTAAAGTCACTATTATGCAAAACAAAGTGCCAGTAGTTTGGTATACATTTGACAATTTAAAAGGAATAAAGTTGTGAAAATATAGTACATATAGACCCAAATTGTATAAAGTCATAGTTGTAAAAAAAAATCAATTTTATGTGAAAAAAGTAGCCGTTATGAAATATGCATTCAAAACTGTAGAAATTAAAGTCGATTATATAATGTAATATAGTCACAACTACAAGGAATATAGTCAAAATTGTACAATACTGTGTAAATTCACGATTAGAAGAAATAAACTCCTCCAAGTAATGAAAACTGTTAACCATTTATATATTTTTACCTTTCGAACTATGTTTGTGCAGAACAAAATTGAGCCCTTAAATAAGGAATGACAACCATTTTTAGCTGCAGGGCTGTGTTATGTGGTCACTGTGGTGTTACGTCACGTTTTTTTTGTCTGTTTTCCAAATAGCTAGAACACCCAAGATGCATTGGGACACTATTCAGAGGTATAGACAAGTGAAATATAAACAACTGGGTTTCATTGAGGCTTTGTGAATGGCTGTGTTTGAGTCGGCAAGGGCTGGAATGAGAATTATGCCATTTTGACTGTCATGATATGATGGATAGATAGAGCTGTTTAGTCTAGCGTGGATCCAGGCTGTCTTGTGATAGCTGCCGTTGTTTTCAGTAGCCTCTCATCTGTCACCTGTCTGGCAGTTGAAAGGGTAAATGACACTGAGCTGTGTCTGACAACAAGCCAACAGCAGATGAGAGACTGAGCTCACTGCTCCAAACCCTCCGTCTATATACATCAATACTGACATCATGCGTCTGACGTTTGGGGAATGGAGAGTTTGTGTTAAACTCCTATCCGAAATAGAAACTGCTTATTTCAAGGATTAGTGTTACATTTGCCACTGTCCACTGGCTATTGTCAACTTTGTTTTGTCAGGCTTATCTGCTGTGTGTGTCTCCAGGCATTGGCATGGGAATTACATAACATCCGTATGTATGAGCCAATCAGAGAGCGGTTTAGAATTATTTTTAGGCAGATTTTGTCATCCATGGTTTGTTTGAGTGGTATTATTGTTATTTTGAATGCTGGTACCCTGGAAGAAATTCATTCAATACCCAATTTGATGCTGAATATGCTGCGGAGGTGTTATATTCAACCCTAATTGAGCTTTTCCAGGTCTGTGGTCACTCAGGTTGAGGTCTGTTTGATGTCTGGAAAGTGTTTATCACTGGGCCAGAGGCCTCATTTGTTGACTTTCACACCGTGACTAGGCTTACTCAACTGACCACTAAAGCAAATGAGCTGGTCAGCAATGTAATTATGGTGTCAGGGAGTTTGCCTGGAGCCAGCGGTACAACTGTTTCGGGTTGAAGACTGTGTGCTTAAACCCCAATGCTGATTAATTGGTGGTTTAACAAAGACACATTTGTCTTGTTCAGTAATTCACCTTGCCCACTTAAATGCGAATTACGCTACTGAGGAAGTATTTAATCACCATACACGGGTCTGATGTTCTGAAGTGTTTAAAGTTATATTTCAATTCAATCAGTTATTCGTAAATTATTTTCATATAATGGTCAATAACTGATAAATGTCAATATTAAAATTCTGTATTATTGTGTCTAAAATAAATTTACAATGTATAAAAATTTGTGGTTTTAATGTGAATGTAGCTATTATAAATTTATTGTACAAAATAATTAATATTCTTTTTGAAATTTGAAATTGATAATGATTAAGATAAAAAAAAAAGTTTTAGTTAATGAAAAAAAATAAAATCCAATATCTGTCATGATACCGGTGAATCTCTAATTACAAATAAGTAAAAAGTAGTGCTGTCAAATGATTAATTGTAGGTAATCACATCCAAAATAATGTTTTGTTTACATTATATGTGTGAATATATGTATTATATTTATTCATGTTCTGTGTACATTTATTGTGCGTATATAAATACACATACATGCAGTAAATACTTTGAAAATATTTTTTATTTATAAATTTATATATTCATATTATAATAGTATATTTTATATTATATATGTATTTAATAAATAAGTATTTTTTCTTAAATATATACATGCATGTGTTTGTATTTAAATATACACAATAGATATGCACATTATACACACATATATTAGGTAACCAATCAATATTCTTTTCTTATTATATTAATCATTTGACAGCACTTATAAAAAGACGTTTAGTATTGTGCAATAAACAGCTGTGTTTACATTCCTGGACCAATGAGATTTGTCGAATGTAGAAAAAAGGGTAATGCATTCTGTAACTCATTGCTTGTTGCGGCTGGTTAGGACGACAAAAACTCTTAATCTTAAAAAGAAATGGGTTTTATTGTGTCATGTCTGGTTAGAAAAGATGTAAGCGATTGTGATGTAGTTCAATGGCTTTTTTTATGTCCTTTTTAATATAGAATTTGGCGTGCTTGGATATGCACTTACAGTTTATAGTTTTAATTAACTAATAATTAGTTATTTTTCACTCTATTTTCAGTTTCACCTGGGAAAAACTCAACCTCAACTCATCCCTCTGATTAAACTCAATCACCTGGACCGGTGTCCCTCTGCCCTTTTTGGGTCCCTCTGCTTCCTGATTCTTGGACAGAGCTTCGAGATTGTCAATGGAGCAAAGAGACCTTACTCGGACGGCCCGACCCAAAGGAAACGAGGAGTTCTTCTCAACTGTTACGACCATCAACAGAGCAGATCTCAGTGAAGTGGGTCTCCTTGCCAGTCCAATCAAAAGCCACCCTTTACATGGAGAGCAACAGGACCATGAAGAGGACGAAGACCTCGGTCTGGGGAAGGACATTGATGTCACTTCTAATGCAGACAGTGAGAGATGGGGGCAGGGTGATGGGCTGGAGGAGCAGGAATTCTCCATCAAGGAAGCGAGTTTCTCTGAAGGCAGCCTGAAGCTGAAGATACAAACGACCAAACGGGCCAAGAAGCCTCCTAAGAACCTAGAGAACTACATCTGTCCTCCTGAGATCCGCATCACTATCAAGCAGCCAGGAGAGCAGAAGACTGCCAAGCATGCCAAGAGTGTCAGGGGAGGGAAGGAGGAAGATAAAGGACCCCCCAGAAAAAGGGTTAGTGTTTAGAAATGCTGTTGTTTTCTTGTGTGAAGTCATTCTTCTGTTGTGCTGATTTCATATGGTACCATGGATATAGACAGTATGGATCTTGGTCAGAGTAGATGCCATGTTGAATTTGACAGCAGTAAAAATCCATTGGAAGCTGATGAAATACTTCAAGTATCTTTTTTTTGGAAGTGTCTCCTTAACTCAAGAAATAAAGTCAGAATTGTGTTGAATGAACTTGCAGTTCTTTATAATCTTAATTGCGAGTTTTATAAAATGAGAGAAAAAAAGAGCCTTTTTATATTTAGCAACAGAACTTGGAAAAAGATTATGATATGAGAAGAACACATTTCTATATAAAAAATAGTTTTAGTTTAGTTTAAATATATTGAGTTGCATGTCTTAGAACGGATTGTACTTCTTTCCCTCGCAGCCTTCTTTGTGTCAAATTAACCATGACATCTGAGTAAAGATGTTAATATAACCACATGGTCAAGTTTTTTTTCTTATTTTTTTTTTAAGTACTTTCTCTTTAAGAGAAATCATGTTTATGCTGAGCTTAGATAACACGGTTGCTTTTTCTGGGCTGTCAGCTTTTTGGCTACTCTGCAAATGAAGTGTGTCCAGTGTGTGCCATTGAGTAACGTAACAGCTAGTCATTAACCTTTTGTGGCATTTAGACTGAGTGAGTTCATTGACTTGCATGTGGTCCAGATATCTTACTCAGTGTAAAGGGCCTTTTTTGAATATGTCAGATGACACACGATTTTTGATGTGGGATAACAGACTGCTATGAGCAGAATGATTCTTGGGCAATTATCATAGTAGTTTCATGTTTTCCATCATATTCCATGATAATTTTCCATCATGTTTCATTGTTGTTCTTTAAAGACTCTGAGTATGCCAGGGATGTTTTTAAAATCAACAAGTTCCTAGGTCACAAGGTAGACTCTAATTAGGCTGGTTCTGAGGTCATCTGATCCGGATCAGGTGCATTTCACAGTGTTTCACAACGAAGCATGATGTGATATAAATAGGTCTCAAGACTCATTTTAAAAAGCCTAAAGGTTAGTTCACTCAGTACTTAACCCTCTTGTCACTCCAAACCTACTCTAAAGACTTTCCTAATTCATAATTAAAACAAAATTAAGCTTTTTAATGAGGCCTGAGAGATTTTTGTCACCCTTGTTGAAAGCTTATTCCCCCAAAATGTTTCAGACGTTTCAAAATGTTCTTAAAGTAATCGCAAAAGAAATCCATGATAATCCTTTTTTTTTCTTGTGTGCAGGCTTTTAAAGAGCTTTTAAAACGTGTTTAATTTAGGCTTTTATTCACAGATAAACATTGCAAGCACATAGATAGAGTGCATAAAAAATCGGAAACGGAAGCTCAAATGTACTTGCTGGACATGTGAGTAGGGCTGGGCGATAAAATGATAACGATATGTATCGCGATAGGCACGTGATCGATATCAATTAAAAATGATTTCGATATTTTTTTATTCTTTGTTGGAAGAAGGCATCAGTGATGGGTCATTCTTGAATAAAAAAATCTTTAATGTGACTTGGAAAGAACAAGTCATCTCGGGGAGTGATTCGTTCAGTCGTGCATGCACATTGCGAAAAGTTCTTACTTGAATTAGTTTACCTGTTTCAAGTCTTTGGGTTTGAGTTGTTCATTCATCACGTAATAGCCCCATAAGCCAAAAGAACGAACAACTTGAAAGACTCGATAGATGACCTAAGCAATTCTCTTTCCGGCTCTGACTGCATTTGATAGGGTTAAGGGGCTGTCACGTCACGTTATGAACGAACGACCCAAAAAGACTTTTCAGATAAGAGGTGAGGTGAGGTTTACCTGGGTCTTCAGAATAATAGACTGAAGACTCAGGTAAACAATTAATTTTTTTTAAAAACTTTTTTATACAAGTGGTTTTCAACCTGTGGGCCGCGACGGTATTGCAGGGGGGCCGCCAATTATTATTAACAGAAATTGTAAAATTGTTAATATAATAAAAAATGTCTAGTTTGCTCATCCGTTATGTATATTTTCTGTTTATTCAATACATTACTAGTTTATTCCATAAAGAAAAAATCCACAAAAAAGATTTGTTCATTTTGCTGAACGAGACTCAAATGAACGAGTCTGTAAGATGTTTAGAAAAACCTTAGAAAACAGAGGGTGCGAAGCTAGTTTGGTTGCATTAACAAAGCCACTCGCTCTCTGGTAACCTAGCAACCTAGCGAGTGATACACTAACACCCAATCATGTAATAGTATAATAGTTTGGTTGCGCCATATCGTTGTCTCGCGCTGGATTGCTCTTCACAATCAGATAATGAGTGTCGATTGTAAATAAAAGAGGAAAAGTCAGCTCGCCGGTATGGCAGTTTTTTGGACATTATACTGTAAGTCTGACCGTGGTCAGACCAATGTCGTCTGCAAATTATGCAAGACCGTCGTCCCCACCAAGACTGGTAATACCTTGGTAGTAACTTGATGTGCCACCTTAGGGGCGCTCACCCTTATGAGCATATCCGTATTCAACCAACAACATCTGTAGCTGCAACACCGCACAAGCAGCAGACCACCGTGGAGATGTACTCTCTATCAGTGCCTTACGACAAAGAATCTAAACGGTACAAAGATATAATAGAGGCAGTGGCATTATGTATACATTTTAATTATTTGAGTTTTCCAGGGTTGTTGACATTTCTGTCTTCATAACTGAGGGGATTGTGATCAGAGGAAGGTTAAGTTTAAAATAAAAAGTGTTGAAATGTAATATATTTTTCTCCTGGTCCTTATTTTAAATGGGTCATAAAAAATATCAATAATTATCGATATCGACTGATATGAAACACTGATATTGCGATAAAGTTTTCAGCCACACCGCCCAGCCTTACATGTGAGAACCAATCATATTTGTCCTTGTGTATCACACAAGCTCGTTTGAGTTTTGCAAGACCTAATAAGGTTTGTTCTCTCAGGTAATGTAAACCTATTGTAGGAGACTACCAAAACACTATTAAGAGCCTTAAAATGGCATATTGGGAACTTTAAAATACCAAAATAACAAAGCCAGGACAACCGACTTATCCTTAGTAAAGACCACAGTACATAAAAATGGTAATCATCCAATACCATGGTATTTGATGCCATCTGTGTACTGTGATTCTATTACAGTCGGCTAGTTTGTTTGCAAAAGGGAGCTGCAGAGGATTGTGCCAAATAGAGTGAGTTCATGAAAATGAGACTCTAAAATGGCTCCTTTTAGTAAACACTTTCAGCTCACCGCAGCGTGCTCCATCAAGTTTTCAGAACAGATATGTCGCATTTTCCCCGTCCTCACAAAAGAATGAGTGATTGTGGGAGAGAATGGGAGGAGAGGCTGGTGATCCCGCAGCCAGAGTCTGTAATTTGACCATAATTAGGGAGTAAAATCTGTGCTTACTGAATCAGAGGAGGAACTGCCAGCATCAGCATCTTTCAGCAAACGCACCGCAGGCTCAAATTGATCGCGTTTGGTGTGGAATCTCTGGCGTTGAAACGCTCTGATATCTTTTCATCTTTACAGTAATCTCTTAGGGTATGAATTATTTGTACTGTAATGGAAGACCAGCTCCTGCTGTTTCGTGTGATGTGCATTTAAAAGCCCATCCACGTCTGCCAAACGCATTTGACTTGATCCCAACAATTGATGGTTTGATTATCGGCCTTGAATTTTGAATGTGGCTGCATGTTATCTGATTTCCCCAGGGATTTCTCTTTGCCTGGAGAGGAAGGACAATGTTGCCACGCAGCCAAAGCCAAGGGTCTTGAATTTCTCTCATTTTCGGGCTGGGAAACTTAGCCCTCGTCCACCCCACAGAGATGAAATTTTCTAAAGCGGCAGATACAGGCAGTGGAGAGGGCGATGGAGAAATCAATGGAAAACAGAGAAAGGCTCAAAGAGCAACAGGGAACTGAGGCGGGAAGCCTGAAGTGCAGCTGTCTCTTTCTGGCAATCTCCACATTGACCACAGACAGAGGGTCAAAAAGGGCAGAGAGAAGAACAGAAGAGGTGGCCTCATGCCACTGTCTAAAGTGTAGCCGTGTCTATAGAAAGCAGCTCCGAAAAGGCAAAGAAAAGCAGCCGCCCATCCCCCCAAATACACACTACAGATGGAATCCCATTCACTTTGAGAAGGGACAGTGCCACAAACTCCTCATTTAGAGCCACCAAATCCCATTCTGTCCTTGCTGTTTGGAGCTTAGGCGTCAAGCCCAGCACCTCTTCTCATCTCTCGCTTACAAGCAGCGTGGGGTCAGGGGTTAGTGCGTAATTGAAACTGGCCTGGACACGCTGAGAATAGGGGCTTACATCAGCCCTCTCGAACCGCGACAGCTGCTCGCTGCGTCTTCCATTCGTGGCAACAGCCTTTTTTCCCCCTGCTAATGTAATCAGAACGCCAGGGCAATGGCAGTTTAGACAAGCCGGGCACTCTGATGAATTAACTCCAGCTCCTTGTATGGATTAGACCTCCTATTCCACTCACTCCACTTGATGACCTGTTTTGCACTTTAAGTGTTGTCGTGGGCATCGTTGCTGGAAAATTAGTTTAATGCAGCAGAAGTTTTCTGCACCCACACAATAGTGTGACCACGCAGCCAGAAATAGATCGAAGCCTTCTCGCTGGCTTTGTAAAAGCACAGAGTCTGGATGTGCAATTAGGCGGTCTGAATATGCAGAGGTCGGGACACGTTGTGTTTGGCATTTCCATTAGGACTTAAACGAAAGGTTTCGCAAATGGCATCTATTATTTTTTTTCCCCTTTTTACCAAAGTCTTAGGAATAACATTTGGTGTGAATGCACACTTTGCTGAAATGCTGCGAAACAAATTTAAAAAGCTGGTGCAAATGTTTCTGGATGGTAACAGTGATCGCCCCTGTATTTTTCCCATTAGTTTCTTCCTCTGGGATTTCAATAACGACAGAGTTGGTTATGTAATTCCTAGTTAATATATGTAATGCTTTGTGGGAGGGGTAGGTTTGGTGTGGTTCCTGCTTCTCTGGTAACAGACTCCTCTGATTGGTGGATTCAGGGCTCTGCCCACTTTAGGATTGAAGATATTGTAGTTCTTCATAGGGAATTTAGCATGTTAAAATCACATTGACTTTAGCTTGTACAGAAGCAAATATCATCACTTGATTACCTCAGAGCTTGAGGTAGGTGTGTCTTGAACAGTTGCTGTTAGAAAAGATTTATTTATGGGGACTTTTAGTTCAGGAACCCAACTCGTTGCTTAAAGGGCATTTTGTATATCATGCACATGCTATACTAGTAGCTGGAGGTGCTTGTCCACAGAAGCCCAGTTGACTTGAAATCTATAATGTATTTGTATCCAGTATCACCCCTGTGGTTTAACACAGTACTGAGTTCATTGTGATGACAAGACCGATAGAAGGTGGATCAATGCGTGAGCGTGTGCTCTCTGAGGGCCAGACGGCAGCGATCTTTGCCCCGTCACTGCTCTATGTTTGACGACAACACTTTGATTGTCAGCCATTTCCGCCGGAGCGGACATGCTCATTGGTGCGTGTTTGTCAGGGGAGAGTGTGAGCAAGGCTTATGCGACTCCAACATTGACTTGACGAGGAGGGCCGAGAGGATCGTTTTCCCTGTCAAGTTGAGCTTGTGGAGCTAGCTTTCTTCGTGTCTTTACTGTGCATTTTCTCTCCTAATGGTTCGTATTTAGTAGTTCCCTCGAAGAAAGCACATCCGCAATCAGGTTGAAGAATGACTTCCTCTCTGAACGACGATAGCGGAGAGGATAAGAGGTTTAAAAACGGTGGATTGTGTAGCAGGGTAAATGCAGCTTTTGTGTAGTAATGATTGGGGAGTCTGGCAGGGAGCAGATGGGCTAGCTCTCTGTCTCATTGTGTCTGGCTCTTTCTTTTTTTCATTTTGGCTGAACTAATATGCCAGATGGTGGCAAAGAGGAAAGGCCAACAAGTGAGCTGGGGCATATGGGGAGCCTGGTTAAAATGGGACCCTACTGTGGCGGGGGATGGGCGGGAGACGTGTGATACAATAGCAGGTAATTAAGGGAAGGACTTGACTTCGCTGCTAAGCCTTTGTGCGTGGCAAAATATTTTTCAGGGGACCTGCCGTCAGCATCAGACAACACTGCACTATGTCAAATTATTACACTGATTTCACTCAGTTGGCCATGATTATTTTTTTTCTGTGTTCCCATCTGTGTTTGGGCCTTCATTAGTTGCTAGTCTATTGAATAATAGTCCATTCCTTGTCACAAAATGTTTTTAGGCCGGCCCTTTCATGATATATCTGCATATTCATTAATCTGTCTTTTGTGTGGACTGTTATGGGGTCTGGACGTCTAGCAATCGGCCTGCTACATGTCACAATTTCCAAGTCCAAATGTTCTATCATAGCAAAAAAGCAAGAAGTGGTGCAAATATACACTCATGGTGTTCTGTAATACCCAACCTTTATCTTCAGGCTGAAATCTCAGATGGCAAGTCAGTGATTCATCTCTCATGAATTCTTATAATATTGGTGTCTGGACAGTGTGGGCATAGAGACTGCAAGTTTTCAATTAGCTTAGCATAAATGTGAATAAATAATGCTTGGCTGCGAAGATGGTATTTTCATATGGATGGTATTTCCATGCATTTGTGGATCGCTCTGTACATTTGTGAATAGCTTTCTGTGCATTTTTGGATCACTGTAGATTTAAAAACATTTGGACTGTGCCGCGACGTTATCTGAATGCCGTCTTGATGCTAGAAATGTTTCAAAAGCCACAAGTGCATGCAGCAAAGCACAAGGATGTACAGGGTGTGATTCATAACAGAATGCCAAGCAAAGCTGTCTTTGCAAAAGAAGAATATCTTTGCGAATATAGTTTTTTTCCAAATTCCTTTTTAGTTTTTACTTTGACTTTTTGTGAATTTTGTAGATTTATTTGTACATATCATTCTATTTTATTTGTCGTTATGTTTATTTTTTGTTAATCTCTTTACGTTTATTTTCTGGATCATATTCAGTTTATTTGGAATTTTGGAACAAATCTACCTCCATATTCTCCACTGAAGCTAGTTGACATTTGGACCTGGAAACTCTGTGTGTGTGTGTGTGTGTGTGCGTGTGTGTGTATGTGTGTGAGAGAGTTCCTCTCACCCTGTTCAATATGTATCACTTCAGCACCTCAACATCCCCACACACACACACACACACACACACACACAGCCTCATCACTCAGGGTTACAACCCATCAACTCGGTGTCTGTGTACACAAGCTTGCGCTCATCCACCCGCCAAAAGTCTGGCCTTCATTCCCAAATGCATAGCTCACTCCAGTGATCTACTGCCATGGACTAGTCCAACTGACATATGTATCATATTTTCTTTTGGCCTGTGTGTCCAAACCATAGCTGCCAGTGATGTAGAGTCAACAGTAATCACATCAAAAGAAATATAGAGTCACATAAACTGGTGCGTTGTTTGGTTTTTCTTGGTTTACTGCCAGCGTCACCTTCTTTTTAAGCTACACGTTTGTCTATCTCGTCATCGGTGCGAGCTGAATTCAGGTTTAAATCCGTTTAAGTATCTGTGAGGTGTGATAAGGAAGCCTCTTTTAAGAGTGTCCAAACCATGGCCCTCCTGTTGGCTGCCGGTTTTTATGTACTAATGGCATTGCCCACTCTCTTATCAGCCTGTCACACAAGTCCTGCTCCAAAGCTTCATTACCCAGCGCCCATGGAGTCATCCTTTAATACGAGACCGTAATCATTAGGAGCCGGTCCAGTGTATTCACCGGAAAATTAATTCGGCATCTCTCTCAGAAGTCGATAGGTGACTCCCTCTGCCTCTTGATGTGAGGTATTTATAACAAGCTGTTTGTCATTGGGGGAGTGTCGATGGTGACCGGGGAGGAAATTGTGGGCAGTTGAGCAGTCAAATAAAAGTGACCTCTGTGTGTAGGAGACTGTCAGAACATGAAAAAAGTCCCTGAGTGTGGTTTTACTTCGTTTATTTAGCAGTCTAGCTACTGTTGTTCATTTCAGGGAATGTCTAATCGGTGTGAACGTGAGTGGGATGCAGCTGTGGTGATAAGTTTATTATTTTGTAGATAAGTGAAGTCTTATCTGAGTCTCTTACTAGCAAAATCAAAAATTGGATTTGCATGTTTAAAAGAAGTAACAATAAAAATGTAAAAAAAAAGTTATCCTACAGCTGCTGATTGATATTAACCTGATCACCTCAGGTGTGAAATCACAGTGAATTGCATAATAAGGCATTGAATTGACATAATGTACAATACAGAAATTCAAATTTGAAAAAAAAAAATCTGTTTTTATAAGAAATGTAACATTTGCCCATTTTTTCTATATTTTTGTTCCTTTATATGTATATATAAATGGACATTTGTGGTCAATGCATCACATTTCACCATTTTCTTGGTGTCTCACACCTTGAGAACAGTGCATTTGTTTGATGCCGCTTCTGTTCTGTTGTGCTCTGCCCAGCTGTTGAAATGGCCCAGTCATTGGATAACAAAGTGTTTGCTGTGAGTTAAGGTGTGGTCCCCTTCACCTGTTGGTTTGCACGTTTTCGCTGTCACTTCACTTGAGCATTTCACATGTGGTTTAGTTGGTCGTTCTTATTTAGGCCTACTTCTCTGACCCTCAAAAGCTCCTTGTGCTTTCTTCACTATTAAGAATAGACAAATATTCCCCTTTAAATTTCTTTAATGTGACCACAGTTTTTAATTTCGGTCGGTTCTTGAACTTTGTTTCCAGGTGAAACTATGTGAGATTACTCTTCTCACCAGCTGTTTTCTTATTGGTCCCTGTCTTTGTTTTTTGGGCCACTGGGCTACAAGGGCTGTTATATATATTTTTTCTTTGGAGAGGTGTGGGGGTTGGGTTTGGGCTCAGTCTCTATGATTTACTGCAGCCGAAAGACCAGCTGCCCCTCTGTGTCTGTTCAGACTAACCCTCCTCCTCCTACTCAACCAGCTCAGGCACTCTGCCATTGCAAGTGTTCAACCCAGACCCAGAGCAGTGGACATTGCTACCAGTCTCTATTTAACCATCGACTTCAGAACTGCTTGAACTAATGACATTTATGTATTAGCTGTGTGGTTTTGTATTGATATCTGCATCTATAACAATGTGCAGATTTAGATTTGAGATGACCATATTTTGACCTGGGGTGAACTGTTGGGATGGTAGGCTGCTCTGGGGGATGGGTTGAGTGTGAGCGAGGGGGAGAGGCCAATTTCAGCCTGGTGCAAATGATTTGACAGCATGAATCAGCCAGCAGCCTTGTACGGAAATGAAATTAGGGGCCCATTTAGCTAACAAAGCTACACAAATTTGGACAAGCTCCAAACAGAACTTTTACTTGTAGAATTAAACTGAGGATCTAAAAAAAGTCAGAACAGTGGGCTGGCTTAAAACCCAAAGAGAAATACTTGTATGTTCAAGTATTTCTGCATTTAGATCCATTGTTACAATTGGATCCATGTGTGATATTACTGAACTTTTCTTGACAGTTTGCTACATAATAGAGTTGACAAATGAAATCAGCTGTAGGATAGGGTTTGCACTTAACTGGTTTGGGGAAAAAGAAACAACCACAATTCCTCTTTCTCAAAGTACCTTGAATTTGTACTATATTCTCTGCCTGATCGTAAATCCTACAAGTTATGACAATCATGACTTGTAAGTCTTTTAAAGTACGTTGTATAGCATGTAACTCCAGATCTTGGATTTAAAGGGACAATATGATGTCAGTGGTTCAACTGTAATTTTATGAAGCTATGAGAATACTTTGTGCACAAAGAAAACAAAAAACTTTCAACAATTTCTTCTCATCTCAAGGCAAATATCGTTAGCATTTTTTCGCTGCTTATACCTATGCGATTTTTTCAGTCGATGAGCTGATGGTACTTGATGAAAAACAGAAATACGCAAGGTACATAAGGTGGCACTGGGCAACTTTTTATGCTTCTGACACTCGCTTGTCACATAGAAGAAGAGAGCCAGAAGACACGCTTGTCAAAACCATTCACATGGTTTTGTGCTTTGTTAGCTGGCAAAAAAACATGGATATTTCAAGCAGCAGTTCCAGCAGCAGCTCCGGTGATGAAGAAACCAATGAGACCAGCAGCTCAACATTCATCTTGCCGAGGTGCGTCTTCTTAGTTTGCTTAATTCTTGTGCTTGGCAAGACAGGTTTGTGCTTGAGCTTCACCAACTCCAGGCATGTGAACATAGGCGCAAATCTCATTGGTCAACATAGTTTTTAATGCGCCGCGTCAAACAAAAAAAACGAGACAGAGGTGTTTGTTTTTTTTTTTTTTAAATGATGCTTTGACACATTTTACACTTCAAGTGTGCACACTCACATTGGCACCCTCTGTGTTAAGTCGAGTTTGTTTAGTTGTTTTAGGGTTAAACGTTGGCGATAATCGCGCACAATATTCGTCCCAGTGTGAACAGGCCTTAGGTCAGTCTCTGCCACCATTTACAACAGAATGCTTTGCACATATTGTTTACTTGATACATAATCACAGCAATCCTAAGTGTCCTTAATCCTTACGTTACCCTTTTTTGTTTATAAAACTTTTTACATTTTAGTGTTGTTTATTAGTGGTTTCAAATGTTAATTTAAATGGCTTGAACAAGAAACAGCTTTTTTTTTTTTCAACACTCAGGTGGAGAACAGTCTTTAATTGACACTCATAACCTGGAAATAATTCTATCAGGTGTACACTATAATCCAGACACACAACATAAACACGTAAGCAGAAAATGGAGAGCTTAAATGAGTGTTGTGTCTTATTCACTACACCGGGTTCAAATAAGCAGTAGAATGCTGTGGCAGTACTGAAACCCCTAGAAGTCATACTAGTAAAGTTGTGTTGACTCTAAAAGACAGACGCAGGTCAGGGTTTAGACAACTGGAATCTCCCCCCCGGTGAGACCTTTACACATTTTGGTTAGTGGTTTCTATAAACAGACTGTTGCCAGCCACATCTAATCCATGAGTATTTCTGTTACGAGCGCTATGCCTTGCGTACACACAAAGAATATCATTTACCCATGTGTGTATGTGGTAGTCTCTCTCAAGGCCTCTCATGGCATGCTCACAATCCCTCTGTTGTGCATATGCCAGTGCTGTGGGCGGACTGTATACATATTTTCTTCTTAAAACATTAGCAAGCTTCACCTTTCACAGCAGTGTCATCAGTATGCTTGTGGCTCAGCTTTGATGTTAGTAAGTTGGTAATGTGGTCACTCACATTGCTTCACATTCTGAAAGGTTTCAGTCCTTTTTGGTCATTGGTTTTTTTAACTAGTCGCAAATCTATTATGATGGCTTGTGAACAACATGGGTAATGCAGCTAATCAATTTTGATGTGTTGTGAATGAATTATTAATAACAAAAAAGCCTTAAATATGTTGTATTGAGGATAAACATGGTTTTTGGTGACCACCATGGTATGTTTTGTGCATTGAATTATTTGTCGCTGAGAGCATGAACCCATTTTGTGCTGTAAAATATTTTGGTACTACTTTGAATCTCCATTTGATATTGAATGTACAGTTTGGGTCCTGAAGCAAACCCAGTTGGTAACTGCTGCTGTGGCTCATTTGAAGCTGTAATCACAGCCGCTGTCACTTGTACTTTCACAAGCCTTGTAAATTAGGTCAATCCTTTTCTGTTGGCCTCTAAACTCCGATTGATTGGAAATTGGATTCTGTGATAGGAGGGTGACAGACATGACCTCTGAACTCTATGAAATTGTAGCCTGTGCGTGTCAGCAGTTGCCTTGCATGAATGTTTTAGGATAAGCAGCAGAGCTATGAAACTGAAGTTTAATTGAATTAACTGAAGTATGTTAGTTAACTGATTTGCTTCAAGTTCATCACTGATGAATCACTGATTGAAGGCCCGAGTTAAGTGCAAAGTTTCTTGCTCAATTTCTGTTTTAAAATGACTAGATTAACTGGTTGCCATTTATTTATTCACCTAAGTATAACTTAAAATTAAAATATATACGTTTTACACAGTAATCTTTCAGCTTTGTTTTGTTTTTCATGGTTTTATTCCACAGAAAAGTTTAGAAAAACTATAATGAAGAATTTTATTGTTTGCCCAAAACGGGCCCTTTTCAGGAAAAAAAAGTGAAGTGAAAGAACATCGAAGTGCTCATCCTGGACTATTCCTTTATTCCCTTTCTAATAGAGCATGAGGGTTAAAAGTAGCGTACTCTAGATCAGCAGTGTTTATTATCACTGCTCCGTCGAACAAAAAAGCCTGTTTAGCCACAGTTTCCTTTAATATTGCCCAGATGTCAAATTACAGTTTTGGGACCAGAAAAATGCCCAAGGAATGTGGGAGGGCACAGGGTTACGGACTGTTATGTTATTGGTGTTTTCAGGAGGAGTGGATTTATTTTACACGGATCACCACTTTTCACGCCGTCTCGATGGGGATTGTGTTCAGTAGGGGGAGCAACAGTGGATGTGGCCTCCAGATTTTATATCAACAAACGAAACTAGCTGTATATCCTGTTGTATAAAGGAATATTAACTCACAAACCCACCAATCAAAGCCTCCAAAGCTGTGGCTTACACGTGCGATTGTGAATGTAGACTATACAAAGATTCATGGTGCCTGTTTATGGGCCGATAACTGCCATAAGTCATGTACGAGTACATCCTCCCTGCCCCTGAGTTTGGACTGGGATAGCAACACACTGAGCAAAAGGGCACTCCATCCTCCTAAAGCCACCACACTTCTGGGTACACTTTTGTCTTACTCGAGACTTAAGTCCCTCTTCATTGATCCTGATCCCGTTTTGAACCCTCTAATCTCCTGATGTCAGTCAGCTTATAAATCTTCCCACATTGGACTTTCGTCTGAGGGAACTTTGCATGAGTTTGTCATGAAGTAGCCCATTATCCCATAGTAGCCCATTGGGGTGCAAGAACAACAGGAAGTGAGCCATTCACCACCTGGATGAAAAAATGTTTGCAGTCTAACCAGACATCTACATCCTCTGGGGCATCCAGACAGGCACTTTTGGTTGATAGTTGATGTTCTTGCTTGGCTGCTATGTTAAGATGAATATCAATATTATGAAAATTTGAAAACTGTATTCAGTTAATAAAACTATAATGATACCAGTCCTATAGTGTCAATAGTACTTTGTGCCCTGACCTGCCAGACCTGCTTGTTCCTGTGCCCCTCCTCTCTCGCACACCCACTCCTGTCTAGAGCCTGGTGAAGGTTGGCGAATAAGGGACAGGGTGGAGATGATAGCCAGGGGAGGCAGCTGACTTGTCACATTCCCTCCCCCAAGCGACATCCCCTCATCCAACCGCCGCCTTCGTTCCTCCATGACGGTACGTGTTTTCCTGAACTTTTCCAAACGAGAGGGGATGACGTCATCAGGTGTTGCCCACTGCGCTGTCTAGGCTCCGCACTGTCATGGAGGAGCTTATGAAAGACACAGTGGAAGTGGCCTCAGGCCTCGGAGAGGCTTTTATTGAACAAAATAATAATAATATAAAGTGTCCAGAGGAAAAGTTTTCAAAATAAAGAAAGGAACTGGTGTCCTCGTCATGCTGCAGGGATAGTGAAGATCAGGCAGTGTTAGAGAAGGAGGGATCCAGGTAATTCCAAGGGAATTTAAACGACCCAGCAACCTGGCCTGATAGTCGTCTCATGGGTGCAGTTCTTGTCCGGACAGCGGACCCGACCACTTCTCTGGCGGTGTGAAAGTCCCTCCTTACTTCCTTCCTGGACCCACAAAGACACCAATGTGCACGCACAGGGAAGAGACCGGGCTCTCGAGGAGAGGCGCGTTCAGCCTTTAACAGCAGCAGTGATGAGGCTTCATTCATCTCAGGTGTGCCCCATCACGCGCCGCCAGACGTGCTCATTGCGCCCCTCCTCTCACACACACCCACTCCTGTCGGGAGCCTGGTGAAGAGCTGCGAATAATGGGACAGAGTGGCGATAATAGCCAGGGTAGGCAGCTGACTATCGTAATATTGTGCTATTTTATCATCTCCGTCTCAATATGCTGTACAACGCGACATACATTCACATCAGTGTTAACTCAGTGGTAGAATTACACTCACCGGACACAGCACTTGGCAATCACAAAAGGATGCTATTCACTTTAAAGTCTTGCCGATTAAACATTTCATATGTGTGCTGTCCGAATGTGCTTTTCCAGTGCATATACCTGAAGCGTAAGATAGCGCCTAATTACTGAACTAAGATATTTATCACATGTGATTGTGGTAATACTGTCACAAACACAGCGTTTAACACAGTTGCTTGTGTCTAAAGTGAAGTAAACAATCAAGAGAAAAATGTGCCCGTATGTTAGATGCGTGCAGCTCTTAAAGGGACAGAACTAAACATGGCGCCGCCTGTCGTTAAAGGGATAGTTTAATCAAAAATTAGAATTGTCTCATTATTTACTCACTTACATGTTATCCCAATTCTTTCTTGTGCTAAACACAAAGTAAGTATTTTGAGTAAACAAACAGTAGCTTGTCCTCATGAAATTTAATGCAATGTTCAACAAAAAATCGTAATATTTTTGAAAAAAATCGTAATATGATATTTTTGCCATTTCGCAAACCACTAGTATCACCAGTGGTCTCTGTCACTCATGTCGCATCAGAACGCTCACTCTCATTGAAAATCAATGACCTGCGATTACTTTATGGTATTGGCTGTGACACATACTCTGTATTCATATAGACGTCTCGAGTGTCCCCTGGTGTTTGGAAGGGCCTTTTAACTCACTGCAGTGGATTTGTTTGCTCATCAGAAGTCTGAGACCTTCTCACTGCATCAGTTCTCTTTGAGTGGCACGGACTGACCTCATAGCTCAGCACACCGGCTCTCAAGATAGATCTGAAAAACAAAACCGTGTCAGTATTCTGGGGCGTCTCATGAATGTGACCCTTAGTGCGCTAATAGCTGGCTGCCCTACTGGTGCAACAGTGATCATTCCCAACAAGCTTTTGCTATGTTTATAAGTTTTAGCATGTGTATAAAACCTATGTACGGGTTGACTAATTTACATTTACAATCATGCAATTAGTCCTAGCCAAGCAAATGGCTAGTGAAATAAAGTATTATATATAGACCATGATGCTGCATGAACATCTGCCAGCAACATTCATTACAGGTCCGGATTTAAGTGCTTTATTTGCCTTTGGAACAGGGGTGGGAGTGCTTCTAAATGAAATGCTACAAATGACACCATATTTGCTGACATTATGAACCATTACTGCCCTGAAGAAATGTGCGAATATGATAGCAAACATTTGCAGAAGAGCATGGCGTGGGTGTCTCCTCAGTGTAACAGCGGTTTGTTAATTGGGTCCTCAGTAAGAAGCTAAGGCCTGTATGCTGTGAAAGTGTGTTTCCTGCCTGTACTGATGCCTGCAGGGCAGCTGCCTTTGGTAACCACAGGTTCTTCTGTGAGAGCCTTTGATTTGGTCAATAAAGTGAGCCTGGTGATTTCAGAGAGCCTCTGGTGTGTGTGTTGGTTAGGATTATTGCGTCTGGTGAATGAGAATGTAGCAGTTGACAGCGTGTTGCTCTTTTTGTTCTGGGTGTTTGTAATTAATTGAACAATGCTAATGTTAGTTAGCGAAACAAGAAACAAAGAATGTAATAGTAACATATTACTTATTAATTAAATTATCGTTTTTTCATGTCTTATTTGTAAACTTTTGATGGTCCAGAAATGGAAAAACGGTATTTAATCACCTTCACTTTCATATGTGGAAAATTTTTAAATTTTTTCTTCTCCTTTGTCCATCCACTGAATTCCCAGGAGCTCTAACATGCATTTGTGACAAACAAGGACAAATCTGATTGGCTCTCACAAGCCAAGCAAGCATGTTTTGCGCTCCATTTTTAAGGGTCTGTATGTTTACACTATGCTGAAAAACCCCCAGCATATTCTGGTTAGGTATGTTTTGATGCTGGGATGCTGGTTTAAGCTGGTTTATGCTGGTGGTTTTTGTGGTTTAAACCAGCAAAAAGACCAGCATAATACAGCAACAAAAAAGCATCCCAGCATCAAAATATACCTAACCAGCATATGTTGTTTTTTTTCAGCCGGTTATGGATTGATTAATATGTAATTAAGTTTATACTAAATGAAACTTAACTAAATTAAACCATTCGGTTCACATGGGTTACATTAACAATGCGTTTAATCATTTTGAAGTCAAAGTTTTGTTGTTATAGACTTTCATTGGAAGGACTTTATTTAAAAGTGTTGCCGTGCTGTTGTCAACTTAAATGCTTTCCAAGTCATGTTAGCATATGATAATTAACAAGCTCATTACCTTAAAAATGGTGTTGTGATAGACTAAACGAACAATGTAAAGTGCTGTCGCATCTTTCTTTGGGAGTTCGTTTCACCTGGGAACCCAAAACTACATGGAGGTACGGTTGGAAATGTACTGAATAAATGAGTGATATCGGGTCTTGGCGGGTGGACAGAATAGCCACGGGGGCCATGTGGCATATTGACTTTCATTAGATCTCACTCGACGTGCAATTGAGTTTGTCAGTGAAATGTGATCAGACCCATCAGCTGTCTGCTGGAGATGCTGCCTGCCCCTGCTACCGACACGCTAGCGGACCCAGATACCTTTTCACAAAGCATCTCTTCATTTCGCTTCCTCTATTTCCCTCTTCAAGCTTAACAGACACGTAGTAATTAATTGTTATACTGGCTTTATTACATTTTTATTGTCGCCCTTATGAAAATGTATGATACAGTTAGGTGTTTGATGGTACAGTGGTGCTATATATTCATATATTTATATTCATGAATATAAATGCATGCACTGTTATTTGCGTGATGGATCTTTATACTGTTGTGCATTCATTTTTAATGAACAATAATAATAATAATAACATGTTTTGTTTAATATTTCATTACAATATTATTACTAAAATTAAATTAACTTAAATTAACATCATTATTATTATTAACCAACTATTTAAAATGAGAATAAATAGGCTATTCTGTTTGTATTACAATTATTACTAGTAGCCTGATTATTTCCTGAAAATTAGTTGTCATGTTTTGGTCAGCTTTTTGTTTTTAAAAGGTTTGCCTACACATGTAGAGGGCTTCTTGTCTGTTGTCTCACATCTGGCGTCATGTTCATAGTTTTTAAGATTGTATGTCAAGTTAAAAACCCTTGATCTGTTTAGAATTGTGCATCGGGACCTGCTCTAATCCATAAAAACGCAATCCTGGGTAAAACCCTATAAGAAACATGCACTTGATGTCCAACAAGTCTTTAATCAACCAGTCCAACCCACTTATTATTTTTTAAAGAGAATGTGTACCAGTTTTGCACATCATCTAATTGTTACTGACATGCTGTGCCCTCAGTACAATATCAACCGTTGTTTTTACTTATTAGCACAGACAAATATAATGTACAGTGACAGCAATATGTCATCAAAACATGAGACATTTTGAACTGGCCTACAAAAGCAGCCTCTGTCTCTCAAAGGGTCGGGAGGGAAAATGAATACTCTCATTGAAGTACTTAATATGCAGGATTTGTCCTCAAAGATGAACAATTACTGTGGAGGCCTGAGAAGGGCCAAAAGCATGGTGGACAAATGAAGAGAATAGTGTTTGTGTTGGGTATTTTGTTAGTGTGACACCAGGAGTGACCCTTCAGAGTATTCAGTGTCAGTCTAATTGTGAAGATAAAACAGGGAGAGCAAACCAATGCAGTGGCTCTCAAACAGCCCGGAGCCATGAAAGGGCCTCTTTATTCCTTGGGCCGCGCTCCACTCATGAGAAACTAGTGAACCTGGACTTGCGGCGATCAAAGTATCTCACGCTGATGAGCCTTGCAGTGGTTTCCAAATCAAATCAAGTCGTTTAACGTGCCCATGCACTTACCACCGGCGCAAAGATTATATTATCCCAGTGGATGGTAATGTTTTGCCACACACACACGCACACACACACACCGTGGGAGCTGCGGGTGAGCTGTTAACCGTAGCTTTTCACCGGGAATGGTTTGGGTGTCCTTGCAAATCCTCCAGTCTCTTGTGGGATTAGGGACACTAAACCCCTTTTCCCCCTCTCCTCTTTTCACAGGGCTGTGTCTCACTCTCTGTGGAATGCTACTTTACCGTGACCTTTCACCCACACGCTCAATGCATTGGAAGGTGGGGGAGGCGTGTGTGTGTGTGGGTGGGTGCGACATGGGAAGAAGGTGATTCGTAACGGATGTGTGCTCAGGTGAAAGTACAGTAAACCAATGTCATGTTCTCCTAATCTTGTGAAGATCTGGAAGGAAATGGATGTCAGTATAGAGAGTAATGTTAGTGTATGGTGTATGCTAAAGTCAGTCATCCTTCAATCAGAGTTGAGTTGAGTTGGCCCATTTCTAGGGTAAAATGAGGATTGGGTTATTTGCTATATACCAAAATGTTTTGGCTGCAAATAAGTAAAGATCCTGCTCATTAAACAAACGTTCAGCCAAAAATAGTGTCAGCCTCAGACGGCACACCCACAGACCGCCCACTGTCCGTTCGCTGACTGATGCTTGTTGCATACAAAACTGGCAAGAGTTGGATGAAAGTGTCAGTTCCGATCTGATTGGCTGATGTTTTGTAACTTCCGGTGTTTTTTTAATCAGTTGGCCTGGAAACAGAGTAGTTTAAGGTAACCGATACACCAGGATGAATTAAGAAAGAAGTAATCTACGGATGTGCTTAGAGTATACCAGGTTAGTGGCGTTTAGTTGTTGAACGATACTCTGATATGAGATATCCTTTAGCAGTTTGGTCTGTTATTTTAATTGAAAGTAGTTCATCACTGGCAAGAAAAAATTCTTAAATTGGTTCTACATGACTAGTGAAAATAATGAAAATGAGCTGTGGTTTTCAAGACCCATAATTCACTTTTGATTTTGATGCCGCCCCTATGATGATCTGACTGTCTGCGGGAAAATAAAAAATTAGCTGTTTTACAAAAGCCCTGAAGCTGTCAAAAGTCTCCCAGATGATGCAAAAAGACACGTTTTTACTGTGTTCAGCAGACTTCCTGACACATACACAAAAGTAACTGGGTGCATGAAACAGAGCAACTGGTTAAAAATCTTAAATCTACTGTTTAAAGTCTGTGCATATTTTTGTACAGCAACATGAACTGACAAGTTACTCAAACACAAGTGTTTTCCCACGCTCTATTATTGTGATCCGAACCATTTAAGATAACCCCACCCTTAAACAAAACAAACTGTGATTTGTTGCTTTAAATTACTGATGAACATGTGTCTTGCAAAGTCAGGGCTTCGGACTGCAGTGATTAATACATTTTTTCCACAGGTTAAAATCTAGTTGCCATTGGCAACAGTCGGGAAACATTTGGGTGCATCCATATTCGAATTTGCTATATTATGTTATGACATGGCTTCATTTGTGGCTGTAAAGCGTTTCCTTCAGACAAAGCCATATCTTCCAACTCTCTTTTGAGTCATTCCAAAAACTCAACCATTAAACTAGCTTGCACATTCATTTCTTGAGTTGCAGTGAATTGTTCACAGTAAGCTGTGCGCTTATTTGACTCAAGTGCTTTCTTTTTTTGAGCAATTCTAAATAAACCAAACAGTCTTTTGTCTCACAAATATTTCATTTTAGCAGCCATTAGCCACCAAGTATTTTTTTAGTTTACAGCTCTGACCTTACTTTACTGATCAGTCAAATGTTCAGCCATGTGAGACTAAAAAGCATTATGTTGTCAAGCCTGGCGTACTGCCATTTGTCATTACAGCTATTTCAAGGTTATTTCCTCTCTATGTGTCAGCTAGCATTCAATCATTCTTTAGAAACATGATTATGAAATGTGATGAGCAGCTGGCGTGTGGGTCATCATTTGAAGGCACTTAAACTATGACTGTGCAGCTTTAGCATCGATCCGCTCATACATTAATGCACTTTTGAGAAGTTAGGGTCATTGATTTTATCACTATGTGATACTTTCCCTTCAGATCATTTGTACCTGCATACTGTAGATGTATTTTGTGTAGGCAGATATGAGCTCCGATTTGCTTTGCAGTTTCTCCTCTTGTCCTGTATTCCAATGCACAGGTGCTTTTTTGGGGTTGTCTTTTTTTGGGTTAGATCGATATCGAGTGGAAAAACAGCTGCCTAGGAGCCAAGTGCTCACTGTCACAAAGCAGGCATTGTTCAGTAACTCAAGGATTGAAACTAAGCAATCCTTTTTATTGGTTTAAGCTATTGTGCCCCAGTTTTCGACATTTGTCCTGTTTGTGCGAAAGAAGTACCGCCAAGTGTGTATTGTTTTGGTTTACTTCAGTTTTGAATTACTCTCAGGATTGTGTCTGATTTGTCATTGAGCCCTATTTAAATGCGTTACAGAACAAAGGCTTAGAACGTAACATGTTGGAAATCTAATACCATCTTTCCCAACTACTCTGTTGGTGTAGCATATTTCCCAATTAAGTGTGATTCCACGTGTGAATGACTAGTCATTCTATCTTCATCAAAGTTACTTGCCAACATTAAAGAATGGATATCTTATTTCTGGAACAGGTGTAAAACATTTAATCAATTTAAGTCATATCAATCAAACTTAAGTCATTTGATCTCATAAAGCAAGAATTATGAGAGCACAGCAAGTGTATTAATTTCACAGTAATAGAGTGCAAAGATTGAGAGGAAAAAATGATTCAGCCAGTGTTACAACCCTAGGCCTGTGAAAAAGGTGCCTGTGGTGACATTTCTGCTACACTTCACTGCTTCTTGGGTATTCTGTGACTCTTTCAAACTGGCGCTAAATGGTTAATGCGCTTAAAAGTAATGTACCTACACTAAAACTAGTTAGAGTTAACAGAAGCAGGGCTGATATAAAAACGCATTTGCTAAATCAAATGAGCTGTTTTATAAGGACGTGTTTCATGAGTTTCGTACTGCTGTGAAGTGCAGGGCTGAGCTATTGAGTTTACTATACAGCAGAAAAACCATACCATGATTGCTGGTTAATGTGATGAGAATTTCAATATGTATTGATTCATAAATCATGGACTAGTTATAAGTCATAAGAAAGTTTTGAAGAGTGAAAATAAGCCTTTATTAATCAATAACATGTACCAGTAATCGGCATGGTTCACTTCAGCTTGATACTACAGTAAGTTGTGTAGGTGTGATTTTGGAGTTTTACGGAATAGGTCGAGCGAGCCCGGGTTGCTATTTTAATACGATGGCACAGAAGTAAATACCAACCTGCAATGTGATCAGACACAACCCTCTGGAACAGATATTCTGTCTGGAAATGGATTTCTTCAGCCTGGATCCTGTAAAGTACCATTTTTGATCGAAAAGCAAACCGATGTTCTTATTATTCTCTCAATGGAGTAAAGTGATCCCACAGGGGCAGTGCGTGAGGGGAAAAAACAAGGCAGCTTTAAATGGCTCCCTATGATACTTCTGCAATCACGTTGTGTTAATTACACAGTGTTTGGCTTGTGGTGAAGAACACATTCCATCAAGTCTGTGCGTGTGTTTTTTTGTTGTTGAGTTTTTTTTCCTAGCCTGACATTATGGTGCCTGAAGCATTTCCACAAACTGAAATAACCCAGAATCTCACTGACTTCTGATCATTTCCTTTTCTTAAAATGGCTGCCTGGCCCTTTCTGCCTGTGGGGCTTTATGGGTTGTGGTTAAATGACTTTTAAGAACTGTATATCCTTCAGTGCTCGTTTGTGTGAAGCTTTTTAAGTTGACTTCCATTTTTATACTTGAAGCATTTCAGGATATCGATCTCTTTTTGATGTTACCTCAAATACATCATAAATGTTCCCTTCTCTTAATTATTTAGGAGGTGTCATAACAGTATTTCCTGCAGCAAAAGACAAGTATATATTACACTTATACACTAGTAGTAGTGAGCAGTGTCGTTTTAGACTCATTCAACGTACTAAAAATACTAAATACTATCTTTGATACATGGTGCTTTGACTAAATCAATGCTGTGTTTTTTTGATAGCATTATTAGCTTGCTTGAGCTTGCGGCACAGATTCCATCATTAATGCAAGCCATCATCTTATTTTTCCACAAAAATCATTGATTTTTATTAGGCCCAGTTGTCTGTCATGGTCTTGGCAGCGACTGTGTGTCTCAGAACATCTGCTTGAGTCATTTAAATGCAAAACCATTTAAGACCCAGGTGAAACGAGCCAGCAGCGGCCCAACGTATTATTACCCGCATTATTGCTAGAAAATTGAGGTAATTTCACACACAAAAGAAATGTAACGTTTCATTATATGCATTTCTTCCACCAATCACGTGGGCGATTTCTAAAGGGCTTTTGATACATAGTGCAAATCTGTCTGGTTCCAGGAAGTGTTTGTATTTCAGGCAGCTACACAACCTCGCACGTTGTACATGTTGACAGATGAGGGGCCGATTGCCCTGTAGTTCTGCTTTTTTTTGTATTATTTAGAGATGATTAACGCTTGAGGAACAACTGATGAGCATGAGAATAAACTTATCATACAGCACAAGCTCTGAGCCGTGTAATGTCTTACTCTCGTTCCCAGCACTTGAATGAGAGCGCGCCACTCGAGAGGTCATGAATGGAGGGGTTGTGAATGTGTGGAGGGAACAGACTTTTAGGCTATTGGCCCACCACTGTCCAGCCTGTGACACGCATCAGTATTTGTCTTATGTGCTATCAAGGTCCAGAGTTTCTTTTAACCCCCCTCTCTTTTTGTCATCCCTCCCGAGGCTGCACTTACCAGCACCACCCCCCCGATCCTTAAGTGCCGCTCGTTGGGAAGCGAACACAAAGGGGTGTTAGTATTCATTTTGTTTGTTTGCTCTGGACCTGTCAGCCTGTCACACAAAGCAGGCCAGATCAGAGAGGGCTGCTCCACTCTCAATGGAACCCGAGGGGGTCCGCCGAGGGGAACGGGAGGGGGACGTCTCTACCCCAGCGTTGTTCCCACAGGGTAGGGTGGTCTTCTGCAGAAAAGGGGGAATAGTGGAGGGGGTGTGAGGGCAGGACCGGGGTTTACTGGGGCAAAAAAGGAGGGTGTAGGGTTGTTTCAAAGCCAAGGGAGCCGTGTGAGGATCATATCAATCACTCCCAGTTTTTGGAGGGAATAGTTATGAAAGAAAAGGGGAGTTTTGGGGGGCTTCGTCTCCCTGTTCCTGTCTCTGCTCTGTCCTTTCTCCTTAGTACATCTCCCTCTCCTCTCTCCCTCTCTTGGCCTCTTTGTGCCGAGGCCTTTCTGGACATCTGCCCGGACCTATACACAGGAAAAAATGAAACACTCAAGCCACCAGGTGTTTTGCCAAATAAAGGGCTGCAAAGAACTAGCTTGTGTGTATCTGTGAGTGTGTGTGTTTGTGTGTGTGTGTGTGTGTGTTTGTGCGTGCATGAGCATGCAAGAGAGAGAGAGAAAGAGGTAGGGTGGTGTAGACGGGGAGATGTCAAAGTGTTCTTTTTATTCTCTTGATTCGGTAGTTTATTTATTTATTTATTTTTGGGAAGGCATCACGTTTTTTAGTGGATCTCAGTCTTTAACTCAAAGTTTAGTTTCTAAAGTCCTAAAAGAAGTCAAATGTAAATGTAAGTTGTATAATGTGCATTTTTGTATCTAGCACTAAGATTACATTCATGGGGTGGGTATCGACATTAATAAGTGCCCCCTCTAGTTAAAAATCATCAAATCACTGCAACTGCTGATAGAAAATTTGGTTGCCATAGAAACATTCAGTGAGATGCACGGGATGGACCTGTGCATGTGAATTGACTTGATCAATAAAAAATGGGTATTTTTGTTTTATTTATCTTTATTTTTGACTTTTTAATTTTATTTTAAAGTTGATTTAATGTAACTCAATTCAGTAATGTAAAGATGTTACTGTTATTTAATTTTGTACAATTTAGTTTTATTTTGAAAACGTTGTTAATTAATAGTTGTTGCTAGATTGCACTGTATACTGTATCAAATTCAAATTTCAGCATTATTAGTAATCTGTGTGTGCATTTTCCTTTATAACAACCAAGTTGAGTCATGCCACTTGTTTATCATATCGCAATCGTAAAACGCAATTTTGACCTTAATAATTGCAATGTGACATTTTTCGTGCAGCCCTAAAGTATTTCTACAATATTGTGAGACGTGTGAAGTCACAGAATTGTACTTGCAACAACCAATTAATGCAGTGAATGAGCATGTTTTGTTTGAAGAAGTAAATATTTGTATGGTTTCATTGGTGCTCGCTAATCATCAAAGCTAGTCATTTGAATCTGTCTATCTGCATGGCTAGAGTCGGTGATTTACTACCCGTCTGCCTAATGGTGTTTAGTCTGGCTGTATCTGATCAAGCAGGTAAGCAGAGGCTCCCCATCTTTATACTGATCAAGAACATTCCACCTACCCAGCGCTCCAACAAAAATTTACATGAATGTCCACTTAGAGTTAAAATCCAGGTTCTGCGTTGTAGATGATGGAAGTGAGCTACTGTAGGTATGGTTTTCATCAGGCCTTTGGCCTTACTCTCCCCCCCAGACCTCTCCTGCTGCACTCCTCGCTCTCATTCCTGCAGTGCATTCCACAAACACTAGAAATGCCAAATGGAGGAATTCTTCATCTGGATAAGGGGATTTAGTGAAGTGATCTATTGTAAACAGTCTGAGACTGATTGATTTTTCTGAAAGCACTGGGGTGATGACATAATGACCTCTGGCTATATGCCACAAAGTGTGTCAACTGCATGATGCTGAAATACTTCAGAATGTAAGGTCACAGTGCACTTACAACAGCTCGTACTTTGAAACCTATTACACTAAATATTAAGCTTCGGAGCGTAGTTTTTCTGCCTCCGTTTATGAAAAATGTTTAGGGTCAATAGGGCAAATTTGTATTTAATTTTTTAAAAAAGAAATTAAATCTGTAGTAAAGATGCATTAAATCCAGAGATTTATAATTTTACCATAACTTTCCATTAACAATAAATGCTATTCTTTTGAACTTCTTCTCTATATGTTTCTTGAGCACAAATCTGCATATTAATGATCTCTGAAGGATCATGTGACACTGAAGACTGGAGTAATGGCTACTAAAAATTCAGCTTTGCCACCACAGGAGTAAATAACATTGTAAAATATACTCAAAGAATATACTGTTATTCTTATAACAATGCACAAATTGTTTTCACTGTATTTTTTTATCAAATAAATAAAGTGATCTTTCAAAAAAAGTCTCCTGAAAGAACATTACCAACCACACAGCTCCACCTTAGCACCACATTTTTTTCAGACACTTAAATTTCACAGTTAAAAGCGTCACACTAAAGCAAATCTAAAATGTAGATGTATAAACCATTGAGGGTTGAAGCTTAGGTGCAATTAATTTGCCTTGTTATTGTGAAGCACATTTCTTTAACTCTAGCAGTAAACAAACATCGTTCATGCCACACATGGAGGTTAGTCATAAAGCCTGAAGAGGAGAGTCGCAGACTGAACGCAGCTGTGGAAAGACATTAGTCACGGAGCAGTATGATTCCTGCTAATGACCCCTGCTGACTGCTCTCATTAGTGCAGGTGGAGGATACTTCATTTTACTGACGTCCTGCTCGCCATGTTGCCTTGTTTTTTTAAAGAACGGTTGAAAAACCCCTTTCTGTACGTAAATATTTTGATTTCAGTATTCCTGTGAATTTTTGTAGACATTAACACCCGAGAGCTGGCACGCTACACTGCTTAATCCATTGGTAAACGTCTTTGTATTACTAGTCTATCTGACTCTGCCCTTCTCTGCACAGTGGCCATGAACCAGTAAGGCGGCACTCAATGGATTTCTTACTCTCAGCTGCTGTTTAGAGTGGATTGGCTTCGAAAGCAGCCATTAAACGACACAGATGTTTCTGGAATCTGAGCGTTTTCAGTTGTTGGCATCTGGCTCATGACAGGATGGCATCAGAATGCTGCTACGTCCCATTATCCTCTATTCAGCCTATGAACTGCCACAAACGTTTCATTATCCATTCACGTATTCACGCGGCTCCTCTGCTACAAACCGGGCGCTCTGTTTAGTGTGTGCCAGATGCATTGTTTAGGCCGCGGCTTTACTTAACCGTTGACGTTTCATAATGGGACTCAAAATGGGCCCATCTTCTCCTCTCCTTCTTTGACTGTGAACAGCCATCACCCAGATGGGTCTTCTTTGAAGACGGGGGAACTTGCACATATTGTGACGAATGAAAAATACCAATCGCTGCTATCATGGCAACCAATAGACACGCTCTGGGAGGAGGGTGGTCGGAATACTTTCTTTTATTATCTCTCTGGCGACGCTGGCAGTTTTATCTCTTAGACGTTAGAGGCAGATTGAGCGCTCTGCCGTTGCTGCCTACGGTCTGTTAATCAGTCAGAGTTCAGAGGGCCTGGTGGGACTGCACATAATTAATTATTCCCCACACCAACAAACACACAGCGTGACTGGAACTTTAAAGCCAATTGCGGTGATTACGGAGGCTAATAGTATTAAAAGCCAAATTAAGAGATGAGAGAGTGCTGCAGTGTAGCCAATGAGAGAGAAGGGCTCGTTTGTGTTTGACCCTCTCCTCCAATCAATCTAATTCATCATTGAAAGCATTAGACTGAGAGTGCGAAATTGAAATGGCTGCTAATTGTTTCTTTTGTCAAATAGCTCATTGTCATGCTAATTCTGATACATTAGCAAAGAGCGATGGTGACGTGAATCAGAAGTTAAACGTAAAACATTCCTCACCTACTAACGAGAAGCGAGTTGAATATAATTTCATATTTTTTAGAAAGCAGTAGAGGCTGATATGTACTTGTTTTCAAATATAATGTACAGTGAAATTAATGTATTAAATCTCTAACTTTTCTTAAACATGTGACCCTAAATCCACATAAAATGACTGAGTCTATTTGTTTTTGAATGCATCGTTCCTAAAGCTGTTTGTGAATAAATGATGGAGAAAGGTATGATGCAGGCAGGCTCTTCAACTGAAAATGAGTAACTTATAAACAGAATAAAATTCAAAGCAAATGTGTCATTGTACACATTCATCTGATCTAATATATGATCTTGTGGCTGTTTGAGGAGAAAAAAATGGTATTGTTATTATTACTTATTATTATAAGTGGTATTTGTCAGCTTTAAGTAAAATGACATCAGTAAAATGGGAAGATACGAGACTTATAATGCATTATAACGATGCATTATGTATTATATACTGCACATTTTACTATATAATCCATTATAATCATGTTATATGTGTGTTATAAATTGTCATACCCTTAAAAGCTATAACCACAAATAAGTAAATTTATTATTTATATATATTTTAACACGTTAAAACTGTTCTGTAAACTGTAAAGCTATTTATAATGCATTATGCTTTCATAATAATGCCTTAAGAATAGCCTTGTAATGTATTATAAATACAGGCTTTATAGAAAGTGTAAAATTAAAAATGAAACACCCTTAATCTTATATGGCATCAAAATGAAGAAAAACTATGTTTATAAATGAAATTCTGGATGGATCGTCAGGATGGGGACATAATGACATCTGTGATTAATCAGTACTATTATGTAACACAGGAGCATGAAAGGAATGTTTTAAAAGCAACTCGTTCAAAAACACAAAATAAGGTTAATACTTAGGTCACTGACTACGTCTACATGGGTGTCACAAATCTAGCACGAATAATGCTATTATTTCCAAAAATCAGAGTAAGGAATTAGTGACTGTAATGGCATAATGATGTTTGTCAAGAGCAAATCTCCTCACTCCACAATTTCCATGATTCGTATTATGCTCTGGGATTTGTGGCCATTAGTGACACAATCCACTGCACAGCACATATGATGGACTCAGAAAGAGTAGCTATGTTTCCGCTCTTATAAGTTATTTACATCTAATGCAAAACACTTTTGTATGGTTGTATTCCATGCTATTTCGGTGCCTTAAAATGTAAAGGCAGTTCACCACAGAAATGTGATGCTTTCTTCCCTGCCATCGTTTCTAATCTGCATACTACTGCAGGTGTGTGTCACGTCATTTATGTACGTCATGAGCGTGTGGACACTTTATACAAGCTGCCACTGTAAGCTCTTGTCTAAAGTGTGTTATGTTAAACGGATATTTGATCTGTTGATAAATCATGAGACTTCATTAAAATTACCATTACAATTATAAAGCTTTTGTGAAGCACTACTGATAACGTTAATCAATCTTTTAGATTTGTTTCAAGCAGTCCAATACGTTTTTTAAAATCTAGGCTTTGTCCACAGACATGTCCATACACACTCTGTTGACTTTCCTACTTGGTAATCAAACTAGTGGACATTTTGACTGTGCTAGGATGGATTTAAAGATGCCTGAAGTCCTGTAACTAGAGCTAGATTTTCCAGATCAGGTGATTGACACTTTATCCAGGTGTGTGTTGTCCTCGACCGGGTGTCACATTACCCAAGGCCACCACAGCATGAGAGCTGTCTAACAAGTTAGAGCTGGCTTTCACTAACCAATTCAGAAAGTGTTAGTGAGACCCGTTACAAAGACTGTAATTTGACCAATTAGCCCTGTGGCTAGCACACTGCCGTTTGGTCAGAAAACAAAGCTGACCTGCTGTCGTGTTAATCAAACGATAAAAGCTTGTGGGATTGCAGGGATCAGGTGAATGGAAGAAATGACCCCACACAATATTGCATTTGTGCTGTGCTGGTTGCAATTTGTGTAGCGGCTCTGCTTCTACAAGCTGCTCGAGTGTTATTGCATCGTTTGTCAACGTTTGGAAGTGTCCGAACTTCCAGAGTCATGCCAAGCTGTGTTGATCCAGCATCGGACTCGTGGACTGCTCATCTGTCAGTCTGAAAGGCAAACAGTGAGCTCTTGCACCAGGACAGGCAGGATTTAGTGGAGTGGTAGAGTGAGTTTGGCCGGGTATCAATCGGGCAAAGTTGCATGTTTGGCCTGCTGCTTTTCTGTCTATTTTCGGTGGCTCTGACTCACAGTATCCCATGGTTACCAAACACACAAGAGGCCAATGAGGTTTTGGCTGGCCAATTACCATGGCAGTGATGGAGGGGGAGAAAAATGAAGAGAACAACAAGAGCTAGCAAAAAAATGGACGGGGGAGAGAAGGGGTATCGAGGCCACCGTCAGGATGCCAAACCTAGCTTATTATCATGCAAGGGACTCCATAATCTCGGCTGCTTTCTCCCTGTCTGTTTATCTGGTCTGAGACTGACTCGTCTCCTGCAGTTCTGGGCTTTGAGTGCAATGGTGTCCGCCAGGATTTGGTGCCTACTGCGCCAGACTGCCCAGTGGCCCTGCCAGAACTGCTGCTCTGTTTACAACAGATAGGAAGTGCTCATTAGAGGACTCATAAGTCATTTATGACTGCAGAGATTTCTAGAATCTGGTGAGGGACTCACTGACAACACATTGACACAATATTCGGTGGTGTATTTACACCAAGCAATGGCATATTTGTAACTTAACAATTGCTGAACAAGCTCTCTGGTTTCATTCCTTTCATTTTCTGATATTGACTGCATGTTTGACACTTTTTGTTTAAAAGGAAACCCTATTTACATGTTGTGTTTAAATTATTCTGGTGAAAGGACTGGAATATGACAGGCAAACGATGAAGAAGACAGTTCCTGGTTTTGAGAAAGCTCTTTCTTGTTGCTCTCTTAATCTAATATTGAGTTTCCCTGTGAGTTTGTAGAATAGCTTTGACATCCCCAATGCAGAGGTTATGCCATATCCCTCAGATATTGTTTTGGAGACGGGGGGGAATATAATGCCATTTAGGCAAATTAAAGGGCGGCCAGGAGACTTGGCATTCAACAGCGGAGACTGTATCCTGTGGGCCGGGGGAGACCGCAAATTCCTCATAGGATTACAGGATTAGGAATCTGAAAGGTGATGCAGTTTCTCACAGATGGGGGAAATAAAAAGGACAGGGCTGGCAAAGGAGTGATCCCTCATTAATGTCTGCTTCCCTTTAATTAAAAACTACTGATTGAATGATATTGGAGAGGATTAAGCTGAGGAATGACTCCTGAAACACACACGCACATGCATGTCTTCCCAAAGCATGCTGGGAAATCTTAGGTGAGGGCTGTGCATGGTAGATAAAAGTCTTGCCTGCCTGGCTCTTTCAAGAGCCGTTGAGGACTAACGTGATGCATTACTCTTGGCTGATTAGAGAAGGAACAAAAAAGCGCTTCCAAATAGTGTGAGAGGTTGGCAGGTCAGCATTATAAGGTTTGCCAATGGACTGCATAATTGTCTGCGGTCATTTAACCTGTCAAAGGTAGCTCTCGTGGTTCTTAAATTGGTTTTAAGAGCAATAAATTCAAAAGACAACCAAACTACAGTCCTTTTGCCAGATAAACCTTTGCTTTTTTAGATTTTTTTCCCCATGCATTTTTGGCATTGCTATTAATAAAACAGTGGAGAACAGGAAATTTAGGGGGTGATGAGAGAGAGAAACAGAATTGGAAAATGTTACAAGCCAGGATTGAGCTCCACAGATTGTATTAGCACATTAGAACAACTTAGAAACCACTTAGGCTTGTACTGAAAATGGCCCGCAACACCCTTGCAGTGTGGTGGCAAGTTTTACAACAACAAGTACCACCCAAAATCTAGATATATTGTATATAAGACTTTCAATCATCAGTTAAGTCATTATTAAATCATAAAGTGACTTAAATTTTACATCAAGTAAGACATGCCATCATGGGTGCAATCTCTTTTTCTGTTATATTTTGTTCAGCTCAGTTCATCTCACTTTCACTGTTGTTTAGAGATAGTTCTTTCATCACTCCAGGATGTCATCTTTCAAGGGCACTTACATAAACTCTTCTAAACTCTTTTCCCACATTTGTCTTTCCATGCATTTCTTTGGTTTATGTAAGAAATCTTTTCATTCGCTGTGCTTTGACCCAAACAAACCAGACTCCAGGAGACTAAATTATCTTCTACTGATGTAATCAGATGTGCAAGTGCCAAAGTAGCAACTTATTCCTACAACTTTCTATAAAGCTCTTTAAACATTTAAAGACGCTTGCACGGTGTTTTTTATCCGTTTCTTTGTTTTTCATCTTTTATTTTATGCTGTAACATAAATGGGTACAAGCCGTGTTTTCTAAAAGTGCATTTTGCATTCGGGGTTTTTTTGTCTCTTTCCTGTTTTGAGCCTGTTGAAAACACTGGGACCCCAGATGTAAACTAATCTGAAACCGCAGCATAGACTGTCTTAGCCTCAGCTGCAGAGCACTGAAATGGAAGTTGACCTGCTGAAAAACAAAACTGTGGTTAAACTTCATTACCGCCTGTAGCTGTTGGCTTTGAAAACAGGATGGCTTTACAGAACATATCCTAGTATCAAGTGCTGATCTTGTAATACGTTATTTCTAACAGACCAAACCACAAGTCTTAGAGGCTTGCACAATAGTGCGCAGTATTATATGCTTTCAGTAGGTGTGGCCCACAAGCTGAGAATTTGGCAGCAAAACAGGGGTTGTTATCAGTAACAACTTGTAGGTTCCTAGTTATAGTTTTTTTTTATATGGGGCGTGAATGTTTCTTTGTCAAGTTACCTAGTGCAAGAATATGAAAAGCATGTGAATAGTTTTATAATGTTTGTCCCATTTTCTAAATTATTTCTTTTGTCTTTCATTTTCAGACCTACGAGAGGCACTATAAACTTGTGGATAAAACTGACAGTGTGATGATGGATAACGCAAAACCAAAGCATGAGTCTAAAAGCAGTGACATTCACCACCTTGACTGGACAAAGCCGTTGGATACTGTGGAAGATGCAGCGTCCCAAGAACAACACAGGACAGAACCAGAATCAAAACGAGAATCAGTGTGCACCAACAAGAGCCCTTTGTCAGAGCCCAACACCACATTCCCAAAATCGCAAGTTAAAAAGGTCACAGACAGTTCATCTGGAAGTCTCTTTGCTTCTCCCATGTCTTCCCCAAGCACTGACACGCTAGCATCATCTCAAGTTGATACAGTAATGAGTCCACCAGCTGACTCAAGTCTGTTCTCTTTTAGTAAAGACAGAGGTTTGCAGGAAGTCACTGAGCATGTTTTTGGGAACATCAAACGTAAATATGGAAGAAAAGACCCAATCAAGACCACAAATAGTTTAGGCCTTCAGTGGACCAAAAAGATGGACAGAGATACTGAAAACCAAGATGCTAAGGAGAAGCAAGCATATAACACTTCTAAAAGTGAATTTGAGGCAGAGGAGACTGAGAAGGCAAGCAATAGACCAAATGAGGAGAGTAAGATATCAAGCTGTGGCACTCATCATGCAGATGAAGCTAGAAGTAAAAAGCGAAGAAACAGAAAAATAGGTGACGATAACAACTTGCTATCTGATGCACAAATCACGAAGCAAGCAGAGAAGACTGATAAAACTGACCAAGGGAGCACAAAACCTAAAATTACAAAGAAAATAGAATTCAGTGCACCAAAACAATTTGGTGTAAATTTACGGGAGAGTGAGGAAGACATTGCTGAGACGATGACTGATGATGTTGAGATGTTTCAGAATAGGCAGAGGAAAACACCAGCTGGGAGACAAAGATCAGTGATTGACAAGCAAACAGAGGGTCGGCAATCAAAGGTCAAAGACAGGTGGTCTTATTTAAAGTCCCAGAACTCCCCTCCTCATAAAGACTTGAATCAATCTCTGTCTATTGAAGAGCCACCCTCTGCCTTCCCTATTACCCCATCCAGCCCGCTCTACACAAACACAAACAGTTTGACTGTCATTACTCCAGTCAAGAAGAAACGTGGCCGGCCCAAAAAACAGCCATTACTTACAGTGGAGACAATTCACGAAGGAACTGCAACAAGTCCCATTAGCCCAATCGCCCAAGATTCATCCAGTGCTTCAAAAAGGAGAAAGAAGCATAATATATCAAAATTGGTGCAGTTGGCCTTCAACAAATCCCCTCCTGCACAGCAGTTAAAACTCAAGAAAGCAGGTCAAGAAGGTGTCCTTAAAAAGAGGGCAACTAAGAAAATGAAATTGGTTAAGATGCAAAGCTTTTTGAATGAGCTTTTGACCACTTCTAGTCCTGGCAATCTTGCCTTGAAGTCCAGTGTTCCCGTTTCAAATGCCATGTCGACTGTGGCATCGACAATCGAGGCCCGTTTTGGCAAGCAAATCAATGTCAGCAAGCGTGGAACTATTTACATAGGCAAAAAGCGGGGAAGGAAGCCCAGAAGCGATCTTCATACCCAGCAGAATGAGCACAAAGCCAGTGATAAGCACCCGTTGCCTATTTCCGGTCCATTTGAGAACCCTCTAGTGCCTTCTAATACATCATCCACAACCGGAATGCCTTCTCCCAGGGTCATGCATTCTCTTTCTTCTCACTCTGCAGCAGGTGGGACAGCTCACCCTGCCACCACGGATACCAGCCAGCATGACCTGAAGACAATGCCAAATCTACAGCCTATCAGTGCATTGCCCACGAAAGCGCATAAGGGCTTGCTTAGTAGTAACTGGAAGCTGTCTCCCCCGAGACTAATGGCCAACTCACCATCCCACCTGTCTGAAGTGGCTTCCATCAAAGAAGTCACCCTATCTCCAGTTAGCGAGTCCCACAGTGAAGAGACAATCCCTAGCGATAGTGGAATTGGCACCGACAACAACAGCACATCAGACCAGACCGAAAAGGGCCCGGCGTCCCGCAGGAGATACTCATTTGATCTTTGCAGTTTTGATGCCGCTGAGACCGCTGTTTTAGAGGCAAAGAGTAAAGCAGCAAGGGGGCACTACCAAAAGCGCATGACTGGAGTCGCTGTGGAAAATTTCTTTGCTCAGGAGAGCCTGAAAAAGCAGAAACATCGGAGGAAACGCAAGGCCCTCCAGAGCCGGGACGACCTGCAGTTTATGGCTGACCTGGAAGAGCTGGTTAGCAAATTCCAGCTCTTCCGAATCTCCCACCGCAGCTACAAGTTCTACCATGAGAATTCCTATCCCAGCATATTCCGTCTCAACTTTGATCAATGCTATCCTATGCCATACTATCCCTACGACCCTGTGCACTACCTTCGCAGGAGCTCTGATAAGTCAAAGAGGAGGCGTGGTCGGCCAGCCAAGTCAAATGAGCCAATATCAAAGATGCCTTTTATTCAAGGGTTTGGCTGCCCAGTGCCTGGTGGCAATTACTATGCACCCTACGCGATGCCTTACACATCCATGCCTCTGCCCACAAGTATGGTAAACATGGGCTATTACGGTCAGTACGCTTCACCCTTGTACTTATCTCACGCACTTGGACCTTCAGCCTCTCCTCTCATGAGGCCACCAGTCCCTCCACCAAAGTTCCACCCTGGTGTGTCCTCTGGTCTTGCTGCTCCTAGTAGACATCGAGCGAAGAATATGCCACATGAGATGCCTTCATCTAGAATGAGTGACTCCCATCACCCTTCAAGCAGCTGTATGGAAAGTGTCTGTCTCCACAAACGCAAGCACAAGCACAAGTACAAACACAAAGAGGATCAATACATCCCACAGAGGGAGGACCTTGGCGGGCTTTTCAGTGGAACCCAGAGTCCTGCCTTCCTCAACCTCTTGAACGAGAGACTCGAGAAGAACTCTCTGTCCAAACTGAAGGACAAGCAAAGAGGCAAGCAAAGCACAGATGCTTCGCCAAAGGCTTCCAGGAACTACTTTGAAGTAGACACGCTCTCGTCATTATCCTTATCTGACTCTCAGCATTGTAAACGCATTCGAGGAGAGACACTGAACAACTTCCTGAACATCTGCACTAGACAACCGCACGAGCGCCTGCGAGCATGCCAGGACCAGTCGCTGGACCTGTTCAAGGGGCAGCACTTAGGGGATGATGACTCTAGTGTTCACATCAGGAGGCATGGCTTGGAGGACTTTGCAGCATACAGAGAAGGAAGCATGGCATCTTTTCAAGGAGGCAGAGAACAGAGAGCTGAGCAGATATACCAGTGCTCCAACACAGCTATAGCAGGTAAAATAAATAAATAAATTATATATATATATATATATTTGTGTGTATAGATTTTATGTATACAAATGTATGATCAATATGAGACATTGATTCAGGCTTTGTTTTGGTTTGCCATGCAGTGATTAGTTGGATACAAATTAAATTGTGTTCTGCTTTTAAGTACAAATGTGCTTGCTTTTTGAACACTTTGTATGCTGTTCTCAGTACATCTGGCAAGCAAAGTGTAATGCATGGATGGAGACAACTATAATTCACAAATTTCTCTTTCCTCCCTTTTCACCCCTGCCTGCCAATGGTTTTTTTCTTAGAGATATATTATTCACACGTTTTGATTTATATTCTACAGACATGCAATAAAAAACCTTGCCTCTTGTTAAAAGAGCTGGAGAGAAGCCAGAGGTTTAATGAATCCAGTCTACTCCACTGAAGGGGAATTGCAAGCCCTAGGCACAGTTAGATTACATTTTCACTCCCCTAGGGGAACTATGAGGATGACTCACATTCTGCCTGCTACCACCCACCTCCATGAATTAACTCAATGCTTCAAAGAGCTAGTTTGTTGTACTTAAACAGAGAAATATGACATACATCCCACCTAAGTGTACATCTGTGTTGATTTCAAAGAACAGATTTAGATAAGCATGTTTTGACAGAATTGCTTTTTTATGGCAGTCACATTTTTTGCCAGTGGCACTGTAGCTAGCATGCAATAAATTGCAGCAAAATGGGGGTTTTATATGCTCAAATTTGCATTTAAGGTCACATCTCATTTACGATTAATTAGTTCTATTTGCTACGGATTCATGGCATGACGACAGCACCTTTTTTAGAATAAGGCTATTAATCATTGTGATGGGAGTGTCTAGTTTGGAGCAGATGTTTTTTCATAAAAGCATTATATCATGTTGCTTAACTTTACTCCGTCCCAATCAAAGCTACAAAACAATCAATGTAACGTGTATGCATGTGTGGGTATAGATTGAACACATGATTTTAATTATAGCAATTAATTACAGTATGTCTGGGTTCTCATAGGTACATTCCACAAACAATAAGGTGATGCAAAATGCTAAATAATCGTCTTCATTAAAAACATCCCCCTCTGACAGGCTTTTGAAAGTAATTCATCATACATCAGTGAGCACATATGGTACAGATTGAATTCTGACGGGGCTCTCAATGTACAGATCTTTTAACTCTCTAAACCCTCTTTAAGTAAGGCAGGCTTTAATGTAAAACTTAATGCCGCTCATTTGCTAGCGCAGGAATTACACAAAGGATTTCCCTTTGATCGTACTGGTATAGTGTTTCATCTTTCTTTACACTGCATATAAGTTGTTCTCCTACTCAGACTCCAGCAAAGCAAGAAAACCCCTATTAAAACCATTACTAATGCCAGCGCATGATGGCTTTTCAAGCAGGTCTGCTTTCGCATTTGCTTAACATAGATTTTAGTGTATTAAATGTGTAGCTTGCCATGAAAGTCGACTAGAGAATTTGCAGGGGCAAAAAATGTGATCTTACACCACTGTATTTTTTTGTAAATCGCTTACCTTTGAACTGTGGAATTCGGTTGCCATGGCAACAGGAAGTAGGCCTCCACTACCGTGTAGAGCGGAGCTGTGGGGACAGCGGCGAGGCAAGTCCATAAATTGCTGCCTCTAATGAAAACATTGTGCACAGGATGCAGGTAGAGATTTCAGGGAATAAATGAGTTGTGACACTCCCTTTGAAAATGAATGTCTCTGTCCAATGATTTGTTGGCACTTGGGAAGACTATGCAAGTTTCCCAGTGATAAACTGAGGCCAGAGAGGGAAGAGCTCATGTTTAGTCAGGCACACATTTTTCTTTATTGAAACCAAATGGGCTGAAGGAGCCCATGCACAGCTGGTTAGTGACCCATGCACCCATTTTTTGATTGTTTTGTTTTAACTTGGTGAGCTCTAATTGAATAAAATTCACTGCTAAAACTGAAATGCGTTGTTTGGAAAGTGGTTGCTGTTTGATTTAGCAATGCGCTTAAATGCCAAACAAGAGATTTGATGATGGATTATGAATTATTATGGTGCATATCCTGTTTTTGGGTCTGCGCAGGTGCACTCTTAAGACAGTATTAAGAGAAACCTGGAAATGCATAGAACGCTCCCGATCTCGAACATCTTCCACAATTACAGCTCTTGTTTGTTTTCATGGAAACCTACCAGATGGAGTGGCAATCAACAAGAAACGAGAAAAAGAGACCTCTCCAGAGATATGAAAAGAGTGCAGGAGAGATCTTAGATGTGGAACACACATTTTAGGCAGCTTTAGGCTGTCTGAACTCATTTCAAACAAGGCTGCCAGAAACCCAGCATTTCCTCTGGTCTGGGCTTCCTTCCAAAGCTCCAACGTGAAGTGTAGAGGCAGTAAATTAATCACAAATGTATCTGAGCCCTCATAGTTTATTACTCGCATTTACAGACGCATCTATTCATTGCGAATGCGAGCACCGACTATATTCACTGATAAGTGGGAGGTTCCTGATGTTTCCTTATTATGTGCATGGATGCAGTTATCCACGTGTCAAGTGTTAAGTGAGCTGTTGCTTCACAAGCTTCTCCTCTCGTGGGGCATTTTTCACGTGTTCGCTTATTAACGCTTCGCTCTGTTAGACTGACAGCCGATAATGATAAACGGCATGACTCAACAAGCTTGGCTGTATCAATTGCTATCAGATCTGTATATACAGGAATATTTATACACCAGCTAATACAAATTAAAGTGTTGACACATTGGATTGTCACATCATTAAGCACAGAAGAAAGTTTGTCTCTCGGTCTGGCTGCATACGTCATGACTCACTCTGGGGTCTTGAGTTTACTTTAGAAATATCATTGCTTCAGCTAGCAAGATGATGTGCGAATCAATTATATTATAACAAACGACTGGCCAAATGTTTACCAGACTGGCTTAGCACATTTTTCACAATCAGTGTCTCATTGTAGCCAGGGATGGGAACCATAAAGAATTTCATTATTCCAGTTTTGATTCCTCTTTAGCGATTCCAGTTCCGTTAATGATTCTTTTAGTACTTTTAGGGACTAAATGTTTGGAACAAAGAAATGCAATTCTAATGCCAAATGATAATTGTAATAATACATTATTTTTTAAAAGTTTTTTGCAAAAGGACTTTTTAATGACTTTTTAAAGACAGGCATTATCAATGCAGTCCAATAATCAGTCTTAAAAGGAGAGTTCATACAAAAAGGAAAATTCTGTCATTCATTACTCATCCTCATGTTGTTCCAAACCTGCAGGACTTCATCTTAGGAACACAAATTAAGATATTTCTGTCCCTCTGTAGACAAAACAACTCAAATGCTTAAGGCCCAGAAAGGCAGTATGATCAGAAATTTTCTTGGATTTCATCAAAAATATATTCATTTGTGTTCCTTGAGTTCTTACAGGTTTGGAACAACATGAAAGGGAGTAATGTTTTATTTTGTCATTCCAGAAGCAAAAAAACCCTAACTGAAACCAAACAGTCAGTCATTAAGTTCTATTGTATTTTAAAGCAGAACTGTTTCTGAATAAGCTGCAGCTTGTCATTCTCTTTGATTTATTTTGTCCTTTCCTCCGTAGACCCCAGTTCCTACAAGAGGAGGCACAAGCACAAAGAAGTGGACGAGATCCAGTGCGACATGCGAAAATTGTGTGCCTTCTCCAAGATCCTCACCACCAAGAAGAACCTGGATCACGTCAACAAGATTTTGAAAGTCAAGAGGCTTCAGAGGCAGGCCAAGACGGGGAATAACATGGTGAAGAGACGAAGAGGGAGGCCGAGGAAACAGCCGCTTTCTCTCGAGGAGGGATTGCTTGGTCAGATGCCAGTACTGGAAAAGTGTGTGGATCTTCCTGGGAAGAAAAACCTTCACACCGGTCTGGTTCCTGCTCAACTTGAGTTCTCCAATCACGACTCCATCACAGATGCCATAGAGTCAGTGGTAAACATGGCCAGATCCCAATCCAACACGCAATCCTCGCAAGGAAGCAAGCACTGGCACAAAGTTCAGCCAGAGCTCCAAATCGAGCGCCCAAACCGCAAAGGAAGAGGAAACAAGAGAGAAGAAGCGAATTTCACCTCACATTAGAGAAATCATGACTGCACTGTGAGTTAGCCTTGTGCTTGGGTCCTTGTATCGTTTTTGTTTGTTTTGATCTGAATTCTACTGACACATTTTAATGGGCATTCGCTGAGAGTTTGGATCACGGTTGTGGTCTAAAAGCTCCGCTTTCGGTTTGTACGATTCTTTTTTTTATTGGTCTCGAGGAGACAAACTGAACTTTTGTGCTCCCAAAGCCCATAACCATGAGGATGTTGAAACTATGGCTTTAGCCATAATCTACCAGCACATGTAAATGAACTTCGATGACAGTACTGTGCACTTTTTTCTTTCACGTTTTTTTTCGTTTCACTCAAGCACAAAGCACAGATCTTCTGGCAAAGATTGGTTTCCCACAACAGGTCACCGGTTACTCACTGCTATCACACTCTTACATGGGCTTGCCTGCGCTCAGGTGTGTTTCAGGCATGAACTAATGGCAATACTTTTGGATGAAACCCTTTTCAGTGATGTTTTGATGGCTACCAGTTCACTGTACATAGAAGCATATTCTACTAACATTTCAAGTATTTTAGATCTACCTATACTGTCAGCATATCAAATCAAAAACCATATAAAGTTTAAAAATGTTTTTTTTTTGTTTTTTTTGTTCTGTTTTAACCAAATAGAAGTAGAAAGCTTGTTCGAATGGAAAAACAAAACATATTTAGTCGTGTAATCTCAACGAAGTGGAATCACTGCAGATCGAAGGCTTGTTGACGACACAGGTCATCACATCCCAGTAGTCAATGAAAAATGCTACGGTTGCATTTAAAACCAACAAAGCACTTATTTCTTTTCTATCATTTTTGTAGGAACAAGTTTGAGTGGGGCTAGAAGTTGTACACAGTGTCCGAGTTGGTTTTTCGCTTTAAGTAAAATTGAGCATCTGGATGATATTTTCACGATCTGACTGGAAATCAAGGTCTTATTCAAGTCTCTTTGGAGAATGTGCCTGCTCTTGTTAACGAAAACAATAATAGTATGTCTATATACCTGTCAGTATTCGATGTCCACATGACCAAAGTTTCAGTGTAGTTGTGTATCATAGAATAGATGGGTTTCAGTTTAGCTGATTGTGTATATTACTATGAATGGTGTGGTGCTGTGCTTATTTGTCGATTAGTCTGTCGCTTGGATTGAAAAAAATAGACCCGAATGTACACTGAAGACTATTCAGGTGATGGTCCAGAGCATAGGACATTACAAACTAATCAGACTAATCCTACGCTGTTTTAGATCGACGCGATTATTCGGAATCAGGATAGATTTGAATGTGGTCCTAATTTGAATAGCTTTCCACTTGTTAGTTTTTTCATATATGTGCCTTATGTTTGTCTATAAATCCATAACATGTTCAGGTACTAGAACACATACAGTAACGGCAAGATATCAGTCTAGAATGTACATGTACATGCTGCCCTGTTTTATCATTTCGGTACACCTTCTACAATATAACAGGCTTCGCTTGAACTCTATAAATACATTTATATACAGTTCAGTGACCAGACACCACATCTAGTGCACCTGAAGACGCTCAAAATATCTCTCAAACTAAACCCATGCAGGGATTTTGACATAAATACATGCTTATTTACTATGCATCAGGTTATTGCTGTGAATCCACTGACGCATAACTTTCTAGCATCAGCTCCTTCGTAAGCTTTCTGTTAAATGAAGTGGTCTTACTGAAATCTGAAGTCTGAACCGTGCTAAAACTGACTATCATTTCTTTTGCGACTGTCTAGGGGAGGACAATCAGCCTCGAAGCAGCGCAGCCTTAATCAAATGTTCATTTCGACGAGTTGCAGTCCCCTGTAAATAGTCTACCATCTGTATAGCTGCGTGAATCATGCCTAAGAATCATGTCAATATGTTGCATGGTTGTCCAAAGCAGGACGCGTAGAATGAGCGAAGACGACGCCATGAAGCATTCTGTCCTGGTGATAACTCGCAGTGCATTGAAGCTAAAAGAAACAATATATGCCGGCAGCTATTTGCCTCAACCAGTTGTACTGGACCTTTTTGTATGCGTCCATTCGCGCTAAACAACTGCGAACATTGCCAAAAATGTTGACCTTTTATTAGTGCTTTAAGCACCGAAAGCTATGTTTTCGAACAAAATGTACACCGTAGCAGTTTTCCGAAACATGATTATAATAGGTTAGTCAAACGTGGCTTTGGTAACAAGGCCTGGCAGCTCAAATTTGCTCGGCTTCTATGATTTTTAAATGCCAGATATATTTTCTCCACCAGCTGATAAGTGGTGCCTTGTGAAGTTCAGTGTATTTTTTTATGTTCCTGCTCCTAAGCGACTTTGTGTCGAGTAAACATTACGGAGGTCACCGAGAGAATGTCATCCACTCAAACGTAGTGTCGTATTTTAGTTTGTATTGCTATTAATGAAGTTATAATACAAGTGAAGTGTTAATCGAAAGTAATATTCCTAACAAGGACACAACAGAAGCTCTTATCGCTCTCTAAATTCATACATATGGTGTTACGACCAGCTTGATTTCTGTATCTGCATGCTCTATTTGATTGTATGCATACAAATTTTGAAGAAGTGGAGAAGTATTGAATTTCGATTTGAATAAGATCTTATACATGGTTTGATATGTTTTTTTGTAATGGATTTTAAATTCATAAAGCATTTTGTACATTGTATGGATATTAAAAACAGCAAATAATGGACGTATTTAGAAAAGAATAAATACTGATATACACAAACATATGCATTGTACATAGAATGTATGTATACACATTCATGTTTTGTGTAACTGTGTATACAGACATGTTTATAAATACAAGTACTAGCCTGTACATATGTACATACATATAAGCTTGCATGTGTTTGGTCATGTTTGCCGTTCATGATCTTGTAGTTTTATTTTTTTATTTCTTCTTTTTCTTACTGTAAAAGCTCATTTGTGCAGCCATCTCCGGTGAGCAGTACTGGGCACTTAAAATACAGTTGATCTTGTTCATGTCATTCATTGTGCAAAAAAATAATAAATGAATTTATCGAGAGCTCACTTCAGTGTCTTTGCCTTTTTTTAATAGTTGTTGATATTCTAGTGACAGTGAGCAAACTTTTTTGAATATTTTTTGAATATTTTAGAATATTTAAGTTGTACACTGTCATTCAAAAGTTGGGATCAGTGAGTTGTTTTTTGCCAAAAAGAAATACTTTTATTCAGCACTTGTGCAATAATTGTTTTTTGAAACTTTATCAAACAATTAATGCTGTCACAATTAATTTCATGCATGTATATATTTATGTATATATTATTTTATGTATATATTTAAGAAAAAAAAATTGTTTAAATATAATTACATTACATATACATATCTGTGTAATATAAATATATATGCACACTCTCTCTCTCTATAGTGTGTGTACAAATATATATATATATATATATATATATATATATATATATATATATATTATGGTGTTTGTGATTTTCAAAATATATACTCTTATGTGTTTGTAGTGATATGCATAATAAATATACATAGTACACATATTAGAAAGCTTTTTAAGGATATGATTTATCACGATTCATCATTTGACAGCACTGCAATTAAGCTTAAAATCTTAAATTATGTTAAATTTCAAATAATCTTAAATCTTATTAATACATTGAAAACATACATGCTTAATGAGTAGCAAAGACTGTTGAAAATTCAGCTTTTACTTTTAAAATATATTAAAGTTAGCTTAAAATTACATTGTGAAACATATTAAGATAGAATATAGTTATTTTGGATTGTAATAATATTTGATCAAGTAAATGCATCCTCAAGCTAAACATACTGTACCTGTAATTGGTGTCAGTGTGCAGTTTAGGACAGGGAATCCCTGCTCATCAAGCTCTACACCTCATACAGTGCCTCTCATTGCATTATTATAACGCTGCACAGTAGAGATAAACGGATTGGCCCGAATCCCAGCCGTTGGTTGGTGAAGGCGAAGTGAAAAGCATCTAACCATAGGCCTGTGCCTCTGTAAAATTCCTGTTGCCATGGCAGCTGGGTGAACTGCCCAAATATTCCAGAGCTCCACTTGGCTTGAATAAAATGTCTGAAGTCAGGCTGTTGAACGCGCACTGCATCAGCTACGCCGCCACATCTCAATATTATGTGTTGTGCGGAAAATTTGAGACTGTAATTTCTGTTGAAAAGTCATAATTGCGCTTTGAGATAGAAAACAGATGACAGGGCTCTGGCTATTAGAGGTAATGGGGTGCAGATGATAACGAGGGTTGTTTGTGTGAATCGTGTTGTCGTGACTCATCTGTGGCACTACTGCTATGCGTCGCTCACAGCGTAGCCATGTTACCCCTAATGATGTGAGTTAGGACTTGACATACCTATAAAAAGAGAAATAAACAAGCCAATGTCATCTGCTATTTCCTAACTGTACTTGACTGGATCTGCTTGCTGTCAACATCTTGATCGTCCTCTCACATAAAATGTCAGCTAGAATGAAATGGACGCTATAACCTCCCTGACCAATAAACTGTAGCAAGCAATTACTAAGGAAAAAAAATTGTAATCCTCATTTGTTCGATGTTTAATTCCATACAAAAAAAAAGGTTTTTTATTTATTTCAAATATTGCACACACAGGTATTTTAAATTGGTTCAAGTATTTTAGGTGCCCTTTGAAATACATGTTGTAATACATAGTAATATGTAGTAATAATTTCATATTTTGGCATTCAAAGATATTAACTTAAGATATGCCATTTTTAAAATATTATTTTTACAACATATTGAGCATATTTTCAAAAGGGTTAATTTAACCGATTTAATGTTCTTATATTTATTTTTTAATTTTTTAATTATTTATTTGTTTTGTCGTATAAAATAAACAGTCTGGAAGCAATAAAAAGTGAGGGATCTATAAACTAATGATTACATTTATTTAAATTAATTATTGTATTTATCTTTAATATTTGTTTGTGTTTGTAGCATGAAATAAACTACATAATAAATAAAATAAACTAAATAATAAAAGAGTCTGTAAAGAGTCTATAATAAAAGTATATAAATTAATAATATAATTTTAATTATGAAAATAAACTGAGTCAAGAAGTTCTCTAAAGTTATATAGAGTATATCTATATCTATACATATACATATATATATATATATATATATATATATATATATATATATATTGCTGTATGAAATTAAATAGTGAGTCAAGAAGTATAAATTAATAATTAATTACATTTGCTTATTTATTTATAGCAGTAGGAAACAAACAGTCAGAAAGTATCTATAAATTGATTTAATAAATTTTTAATAATTTAATAATTTTTAATTTGTTTTGCAGTTTGCAATAAACAGATTCAGAAAGTATCTATAAATTAATCATTTAATTAATTTTGATGATTTGTTATTTGTTTATTTGTTGAATAACAAGTATGAATCTAGTCAAAAAGTATCTCTAAATTATTTGTTTAGTTTTGCAGTATGACATAAACAGAGTCAGCAAGTATCTATAATATTATAAATTAATTATATATATAATCTTTAGTTTTTCCAGTATGTGAAGTTATACCGTGAGTCAAGAAGTATAAATTAATAATTAATTGCATTTATTTATTTATTACAGTATGAAATAAACAGTCAAGAAATGTGTCTAAAAAAGAAACAATTTCAGTAAAATTAACTGCAGATAGTCAAAGTGCTTACAGTTTTTACTAAATGATTTTGACCCGTAGCCTCTCATTATTTGTTTTTTCTCTAGGCTGAAATGCTTGAGGGTTTGCACAGAAACAGGGCTACGTGAGTCCTCCTGCATACACATATTGCATCAAACTGATTGAAAATCCCTGTAGAAAGCAGAAATATTCTATAGCAAATCACTTCCTCTCCATCTGCCTGTAATTACCTCAGCTTGAATGTAGCCTCCCCTCCCTCTCGACTCCCTCCCATCTACTATTATTCCTCAAAGCACCACTTACTATTTGGGTTGCGCTTCACAGTGTGCATATATGTCGCAGGACGCAAAGGATGCTATTCTTTATGATTGGCAACTGGCAGGGTAGCAGCTGCGGTTGCTACGGTGACAGCCTGACTTGCAGCAATTTGGATAGCGAATGAAGCTGTTAGTGTTTTGAGGACGACGTGATAAGGGTTTTAAAACACGCTCGCTCACCAGAGCAGATACTGTCTCTCTGTCCTCGGGGAAATCTTTATTTGTAGGGATCGAATGCTTAAAAATCCCATGTTTTATAGCACAGATAGTGAGTGAAGAGGAATATAATTGAAAGGTGCATGTTCATCACAGAAATGAAATTGGCTGTGTTTGATAGCGTAAAGCTTGTTGATCGTCAGAGTTTTATGATATGGGTATAATCCTGACTGACTGACAGGATTTGTATAAGATTAGTCCTATAGTTAAATTATTTATATATACTGTATATTTGATGTACTTAATTTGTATATTTATATATGAACTGTAATATACAGCATTATTATAAACTTTACAATATTGGTACATATTATATATTTACTTATAAATAAGAAATATTATTATTTGATAACACACCATTAGTATATTAAATAATGCATTATTGTTAGGACTTCAGGTTATGCATTTCTATTATTATTATTATTATTTTATTTTTGTAATATTATTTATATATTATATTATTATTAAAGTAATGTCCTGGTTTCAATACAAGTAAAGCTCAAGTTTACAAGTTTTCAAGCTTACAGTCAAATAATAATAATATTTTAATAATAATTAATATTTTAAAATACATTTTTCCAATAATGGAATGTTAAATCCTGTTAAATAAATGACAAATATTATTTTAAAAATAATAATTATTAAGCTAATAAATAGACCTTATTATCTAATAATATGTTAGATTATATATTGTCATAATATATATGTATTAGATTGATTATTCATTTATATAATAATAATAATAATAATATATTTTGTATTTGATTATTTTTATTTTGTTTTATTAAAAATTTTAAATATTTATTCCAATAATTGATTGTTAAATAATGGGGGGGAAACATATTTTATTATTATTATTATTAATAATATATATTTATTACCATAATTATGAATTAAGCTAATACTTGTTATTATTAAATAAATAAACTATTTAATATTAATGTTTCTTAAAAAAAAAACATTTTACAATATTTTACAATATTCCTCCTTCAGATCTTCAAAACCCTGCAAAACTCTTCGATCTTTCATCCTTTCAGCAGTCTGCTTACGTAAGGAAACTACTTCTAAAAGCCCCATCAATTACACCGTCCCTCTTTTCCTCGTACTATAAGACACAGCGACTTGAACTTGAGATTAACTTTCCTGTAACTTTTCTTTTCTCGTGCCTTGTTTCTCTGCAGCGACTCTTCCCGAGAGCTCCTTACAGGAAAGCTCTCCCAGCAGAGCACTCAGGTTACTGGTTAGTAAAAAGGCGCTTTTATTCCCAGTAATTAGTGAGGCTAACTCAAGGCTTGGAGCAAAGCACGCAAGTCTCCTTCTCCGGCTCTCTCTTTCCAAACATACAGAGAGGATCTGAAAGGTTAGGTCCTCAGACGCCGAGGTGAGACATTTTTCCTACGGCACAGCTCTTAAAACATTATAACTACACTGTTATGTTAGTGTCGCATGTCTGTTTTGTTTTGGAAACACCTCGCTCTCCAAGCTTTTCATGAGACTCGCTTGTTTTTAGGATGACTGTACGGTGGCCACTCGATATGATCTGGAAAATCAATGAGTGTAAGTACACAGGCTGCAAGCACTCCAGATGTGTCTTCAGTGCTAGGAAGAAGCGACTGAGAGATCACTAGCATTGAGCAAAGCACTTAACACTCGATCGCTAGAAGCAAACTGACCCTCGGTCGCTCTGGAGAATTAATTGAATGTGAAACGCTGGATGACTGTGACATTATGTAATGCCACTGAAGTCAGAAATGGCAGAAAGTAATACGTTACTGTTTATGTTGCTTAGCTTCCATCACAGTGATGAGTGTTGATTTTATTTGATCCTCTTTACTTCAGGGCAGCAAGTTATTTTTCTCTTTATTGTTTTGGATTCAAAAGCTCTCTGAGCAGATATATTATATAACACTCTAGGGTTTTTTTTTCTGTGTACTTTTTTTTTTATAGCAACATCAAAGAAATATCCGAGGTTCATTACAAGTTGAGCTCATTGCACAGCATTTGTGGTGTAACTTTTGATCGCCGCAGAATGTACTTGACTTTTCTTTTGTTTTTAGAAAAGCAAAAGTCTGGCTTCCAGTGAGCTACTTGTAACAGAAGTGAATGAGCTCAATCTGTAAAAATAGAGTTCACCTTAAAAATGAAAATTCTGTCATTAATTACTCCCCCTCATGGTCTTCCAAACTCATAAGACCTTTGTTCATCCTCAGAACACAAATGAAGATCTTTTTGATGGAATGTGAGCTTTATGATTCTGCATAGACAGCAATGCAACTGAAACATTACCAAGCCCAGAAAGATAGTAAAGACATCGTTAAAGTAATTAACATGGTGTCAGTGGTTCAACCGCAGTTTTATGAAGCTACAAGGAGCTACAAACCTTTTTTTGTGCCTAATAATAATGACTTTATTAAACTGTTCTCTTCCACGGCAGTCTTTGATGCACATTCGTGATTAATGACCAAAGTCTAATTTTTATGTGAACTATGCCTTTAAACTCTCTGTTTCAATAACATAGCCTCAAGATGTAAACATGTTAACACAATTTTAGTGTGAATGTTTATTAAAATAGCTTATTTAGCTGTTTTGTTTAAAGCTATATCTAACTTGGGTGGATTGACAACGTAATGCCTAAAACCTTAACCTTAAAAGTGACAAAGGAGGACTATAGAGCTTAAATAACCCTAACCTTATTGTTTGTTTAAAAGCTTCAAATGTTTGTTTGTAAATACTCAAAAAAAATTCCCATTTACACAGATATTTTGCATTTATAATTAAAATTGAGGGAATGTTATTTAAGTTTAAATAATAATAATTATTATTATTAATAATAGTAATAATAACAAAAAAACATGAGAATTTTTTTTTTTGTATAAAAATGTAAGCTTTTTAAATGCTTTTAAAATCACTTCATTCACCATGATTTTTGCTTTATTTTTACTTTAAGAAAGCAAGAGCCAAGTTAATTTGTATTAAACCCAAGTTATAACTTTGAAAATGCTGGCCATGAAAGTGCATAAGAAAAACAATAAGGAATGCAACAAGCAAACAAATAAAAGATGTCAACTGAAACCCTAAAGATCCAAAGCTTTGCCACATTGATGAAAAGAGTCTTCTGTCTGCCCGTCAGAACGTCAGATTTTTTTATCCGTACCCAAACTGTTCCTGACTATTCACAGCTGGTTTCATTTTCCCGCTCCTTGAGAAACTGCACTCCTGTGCCCCAGCAATAGCACATTATTGTAAACATATAATTTCATAGTGAAAGCAGCTCAGGTTGTTGGCTGTTTGCCGCCATTTCATTTAGAGTAAAACTGGGGATGTTGCCAACATCTGGTCTATGTCAGTGTTAAGGGTTTCCAACCATTGCCCCTCAAACTGCCAGTGTAAGGATACAACGCAGGTTTTTGTGATTAATTTAGAGGTACAGCATTAATCGTGAAGGCCCCGTGCTCATGCAAAGAAAAGTAGGCCAGATTAGAAGGTGTAGTGCTACTAGAAGTGTTTATTCATTTCAGGTTTACGTCACATTGTGTCAAATGACTACATGAAATATGATGAAATATAGCATGTCTGGTAAGTCTTTGAGCTGTGTTTAAATTTAGTAATGCTGCTTTGGTGAATATTAGAAATGCAATTTATTTATACCTGCATAAACATAATAATTGTTCCTGAAAAAATTATTTCAAATGGGAAAAATCTGAAATGAAAATAAGCCTATTTCTGTCATGAAAAAAAAAGATTAAAAATATTGTAAAAAATGTAATAAAACAAAATAATAAGATAAAGGTAATTTGTTTAACAATAGTGAAATAATTGGGCATTTTTCTTTCTTCCTTTCTTTTTGACTATGTTTAACTTTTTATATCACAACTGTGATTTTATTCCCATTGCAATTCTAAATTAAAATCTCACAGTTCTACATTTAAAGCTTGCTGTTCTATTTTGCAATTCTAAGTCTGTCTCTCAATTGTTTTGTTATAGAATTTTTTTTTATAACAATAAAAATACAAATTATAAGATAAAAGTCCTTACTAACTTTAGTTTTTTATTTATTTATGGAAAGAGGTTTAAAGAAATGTTTGCAATGACGTGAGGAGCACGCCAAATAATATTGTCATTTTATCAGATCTTACAGTGGTGTCAGTGACACTTTTAATACAGTATTATTGCAGATGAACTACTTTAAACCTGCCCTCCCTGCGTGCTCTACAACAGTCATACAGCCTTGTTGTTTTCTTTTGTGCATTAGTAGATGTTAAGAGGAGAATTTTTGGCATTGTGACCGTTGGGGAATCTTGCACAAATAGTCGCTTCTGGTCACTTGACAAGCAAACAGCAGATGTGTTTTCAAAGATGTCATGCTAGATGCTTTTCAGAAACCACTGGAGAGAACATCCGTGGTGTTTTTTCCTAAACAACTTCAAATATTGGATCAAAAGCAAAATATATGACATTAAATATTTGAATGTAGCATTTGGAGAAGATCTGCTTTTCTTTGCAACATTTACTTAAAAAATGTTTTTGCACATGTCATTAAATATTATATATTATCTTAAATGTGAATTATTGTGAAAGTACAGCCAGTAATATGTACTTGGGTTCCCATAGCTCCTGTAAGAGTATAGCAAGCCAAGGCCAAGGGTTCAACTCAAGACTATCAACTACTGGAACGCACGTATTGATAAATTGTATACCTTAATATATATATACAGTGTGAAATAAAAATCTATTTTTCAAGCATGCTGAGACTTGTGATAGGATTACAATTTGTGCTGCATTCAAATTGGGCAGTCCTTGGGCCAAAAAGCGTTATTGATATGGATGCTGTTCTGGACAGCACTATAATCTCTTGTTTGTACATTTCTCCAGAGATTTAGGTGCAATCATCAAAAAAAAAAAAAAATGCAATCACTATGTCATTTTTTCCCCACAAGATGGCAAAGTATGTTATTATTATTATTGTAAACCTTGCTGTGTGAGTTATGGCACAGAACATTCACTCCCTTTGGAGAATTCACTGGCTGTGTTCCATGGCAGCTGGAAACCATCACAAACTCCAATTACTGTCTGTCTGTGTCAACATCTGGAAACCACTTCTGCTCCTTTGGCTGTCTGCATCCTAGTGTGAGTAAGGTAGTTAGCCATATATAGCCAACCTACTGTATATGGAATGTAGGGACAGTGGCGTAGATGTCGCTCCGCTCACCTTTGACACTGACTAAAGCCTTGACAGATCCATCAGTGATACTATCATGATTTGCAAGGATTTGTGAACTGCCACCTGTGGTTTATGTAGTCTTCGGAACTTGACCTTAAAGAACTTGTGTCTCACTTTAAGGTATTTCCCATCACTAAACCTAGATGATTTAGCTCCCATTGTGGACTTCAGATAAAGGCGTTTTATAGTTCACAAAACGCTTTACATGAATTTTACTTGTTTTTACAAGAAAAATATGACCAGGTTCTTTAATAATAAAACAAAATGAGAACATGGTGCTTGATCAAGGTTTCTCCCTCAGGTCTGTTCTGTTTTTATCTCCTCGCGAGTTGGATTAGTATAGATCTTCCAAGAGATATAAAGTTGGAATTGTTGCCACTTGTGATTTCAATGCGATGGCAGAAATTTGCCCATGCAAATAAAGCCAGTCAGGATTATTCGCTCTTGGTAGGAATACTAGCAGATACGTAAGTGTTTGCACAGGTGGTCTAGGCTAGAGGAATTTACATTTTGTTGTGCAGCTCTATTTTGCAGACATGACAAAAAGCTGTAGAATTTATAACCTTATTTCCTACTCCAAAATAATTATTGGGTATTTTAAGACAGTTGGCAGAATTCAATGTAGTATTATATGCTGTGTTATTAAGAAGCGCATGTTTTCCTCATTTCACGATAAGTAAATTGCCTGTTAGAAATTAGGCAGAGCAGTTTACCAAACACATGTTTTCAATTCGCTTAACGGGTTTTGTGAACAAAAAACAAAAAAACTGGATTCAGGCATTTTCTTAAATTAGTTGATTTTTTTTTCATGAGTCAGACATGTGAAATATTTGATTGGTTGGAGTCCAGAGCATGATTAAAAAACTAAAAGCAAGTTAATTTAATTATATGAATTAACCACAATCTCCTATTGTTTGAATAATTGTCTGGACCTAATATTGCGTTCGCTCTTGAAGCTGGACTTCCATATGGAAACCTCATCACGTCGCCTGCCAAACCCTCTCTTAAAAAATGAAAACTTGCATTCCTGTTATTGAGTGTCATGATGTATCAAATTCAATTGACTTTATTTGGATTAAAATAATACACAGATGGAGAGATGAATGGTCTTATAGTGTTGTTCTCCTGAGGCATGGCTGATCTGAGACTGCAGGTCATATGTAACTCACTGAATAGACAGTTGAAATTGGGACAGTCTGTTTTAATACTCATCTTTTGGCTTTAATTTAAGAAATGTATTAACCGTCAGCTTTGAAGAAACATAAAGGCAAAGTGCAATCTTCTTTCGAAAGAGGATGGTAATAAAATTAAGCGTTGCTTTTTGAACAACATTTTAAGTTCTTTAGCTTTTAGACATGGTAAGTTAACATACATCACAAGCATTAAAAGTGTACCTCTTCTGCCCTCCTGTGTTCAATGAGTGTTGCAGATCCCGTGTGAGGGGTCATTTCTCTGTCCCGCCTGGAGGTGGAGCTGTGCACCTTGGAAGACAACTTACCATTAATTCAACCAAATATTTGGCAATGAAAATTTAGCAAGCCAAGTGAGTGGACAGCCTTTTTTTTTTTTTTCATGGGATACTAGCAGTCTTCATTCCCACAAGTACAAAAAAAACAACCGTAAGTGGATTTTTATTAGTTTTGATTTATCCCAAAGAGAAAACGAAAAAGCATTGCCAAGGGCACTTGAATATCTCTCATTATGTGAGTAATTTGTTTGTTACTTTTTTCTTTTTCGTACAATCATCAATGTTAAGTCTTAAAAACAGAGAAAGAAAAAATTATGTAAAGATGGGAAAAAAAATACTCTGAGCCTAATGTGCCTCTACTCTCCTCTTTGCTGTTCAGCTAGAATCGTATGTTTTAGGTTGGTAATGTTAGAAATTTTAGGCTTCTTAAATGCGAGTGGCCTGTTATTCAGTTTAATTTAAAGGCATGGTATGCAATTTCTGGAAGCCAATGTTTATATTTGAAATCACCAAAACAAACATGCCCCTAACTCCAAAAGGGTCTTGCCCCTTTGATAGCTCCGCCCCACACATACGTAGCTTAAGCAACCCAGTCAAAGAGTTCTGTGAAACAAAGCAGTACCACTGTTACTCCCTCTATACAGTCATTATAATCAGTGATTCTAACTTACATGGGAAACGAGCACCGAGACAAATCTCTAAAAGAAACTGTTACCGCATTCTATTTATGACGCGCTTACATAAATTTCAAATGATTTTCAGCAGATGCTTTATCAAGTCTAGTGAACTCACCTATCAAGAACCACCAAAACAACCTCAGCATCCAATCACAGGCCTTCCACTCTTTGAGTTCTCTCCAGCGCTGAAAAGTTTTTGTTTTTAAGTATGATATGGATATACATAACATTTTTATACAATCCAAAACCCCAGATCTTGTCTTGCTTTCCTGTGTGCTGATCTTGGTCTATTCCCCGTTTTCTGATTGTTTACTGCCTGCCCCGACTTTGCCTGGTATATCGTTTATGATTCTGGTTTGTCTGTATTGTTCCTGACGCTGTTATCGACCCTGACTCTGAATACTTGGATCCACACGCCTCTGACTCCACTCTTACAGAAGACTTTGCCATGCAAGGATCCAGCAAGTTTGTCAAGAGGTCCCTGTCCAGGTGTGGACCCACTTGATCAGCTACTAGACTTGTGACAGGAAAATTTTTCCATCTAAAATTATGTTGATTGTTTCTGTGAAATATCATTTGAAGTACTACATTACAATGTAGTTTCGGACTCAATTAACCCATAAAATCACAGTTACCAGGAGGTCTCTTTATTTACTGTTGGTGTTGCGGAGGAGGATCGCAACACTCTGATCACTGCTAGGATGACGCAACAGAGAAGCCTGATCACATGATGGCGGAAACCACAGCGCCCCGTTATGTTACAGTCACTGATCATGAGCCAGGTCAGGTCACAAGTCAAGCCAATGGTGGTTTTATTGTCTCTTACCATTCAAGTCAGGTCCAATCAAGCTAATGTTGATTTCTGCATGCCAGGTCAATCCCTTGCTGATCGGGCGGGGGCTATGTCATGATTTCCAGCTAGAGTGCCCACAAGCCCCTCCAGAGGGCACTCCATCCAGAACATCAACATCCGTCTCAGATACTCCATGTCCCATAAAACCTCATGGCTAAGAACTAATTGCACACATACCTGGTTCCTATCAGGAGGACTATTTACGTCACACTCACATTTACCACATTTCGAATTCTTGTATTCCCTCCGGTTACATATCTGAGCATTTCCTTTCCGTGTCTTGCTTTCCTGTGTGCTGATTTTGATCTGTTCCCCATTTTTGCCTGGTTCCCCGATTTTGCCTGGTATATCGTTTATGATTGTAGATTGTCTGTATTGTTCCTGACGCTGTTATTGACCCTGCCTGACTGACTCTGTATAAATACTGCACTTGGATCTGCAAGCCTATGACTCATTGTTACATCCATAATATTGCTAAAGTAAAAAAAAAAAAAGTGGTTTTGTCTGAATTAAGATAGAGGTAAAAAACAAATCAAGCACTGCTTACAAGTCTAAAACTGTTCTAAACAATGTTGGTGGATTTCTGATGCGAGAGGATAGACTTCTGTCTAGAAGCGACACTTTGAAGTTAAAAAGGATTAATGAGCTATTTCATAAACACTGTTCCATTAACGAAAGAAACTCATAACATCTTGGATAGCCAGAGGGTAAATACATTTTTTCCATTCTTTTAAGAAAGTAAACCGTAAAAAGCACGTAACGTGAGTGACTTTTAACAGAACCAACCAGAATCTACATGAATGTCAACAAGTACAGTAAATTAAGGCAAATAAATCCGTTTTTTTGCGGTATCATTAGGTCTTTACGATCTAACATAAACACACTGTGCTTTAAATATCTTTAAACAATGTGATACATGATGTAAAAAACAAAACAAAAAAGAACCTGGCTCGTTGGCCTTCGAGGCATCTCTATGAAAGTTAGCTGTTAAAAAAGGCAAATAATACGAGGGTACTGTTAACTGTCCAGTACCATTCTTCTGCCCGTTTCTTTTCCCATTGCTTATCAGGTTAGAACAAGTTTAAATACAAAATATAGAGGTGCATGTATTATCTTGCACAGTATATAAATAGTATTTGACATCAAGTGCTTATAGATTCTAACTACTATTTTACACTTAGTGCAAAGTAAATATTGTTATCTTCACCTAGCGTGCATAGCAACTATCCCTTTTTGCACCTAGTCTAGTACCCAATACTAATGCAAATCGCATGTTTTTTTATTGTCTACTTGCTAAATAAACATTATTCTATTGGGAAACATGACTGAATGGAGAGTGAATGTCTAAAAACAAGACAAATATTGTGTACATTTTTTGTGAATGAAAAAAAATGTTACATAACAATTTCGGTAAAACATTTGTTTGCCCTGATAGATCATGGCATAAATAGAAAGCTGTATCACATGCTGTCTAACCAGCTAACACACGATGTAACAGTTACGCAACATTTGTCATTTTTGGTAATTTCATGACCTACCAATTGGCAACGTAACCACAACGTCCTATGCACGAAATTCTATTACCGTCCTATTACCAATTCACAACGTTGTTAGTACTTCCTCTTTACGTAACAAGATAACCAAGAACATCCTAGATTCGTACTTTTTCCATTATACATATAAAAGTAATTTCATGACTTACTGGAAATGTAACTACAACGTAATTTCATTACCATCATTTACATGTTTCTTTATATGCTAATTACCAGAAATGCTATTTAAAA
>JAUCMT010000105.1:17286602-17304102 GCA_032357475.1 Enteromius thamalakanensis
AAGGTGGTCCTCGAAATGTTTTCAAACAGTCAATGGTGGGCCCTGAGTCACAAAAGGTTGAGAACCCCTGTTTTAGATGAAAACTGGAGGGCTTGTGACAGTCCAATTGACTGCCAAGTATGAAAAAAATCTTTAGAATACTCCATCTGCCATCAGTGGGTCAACTGTAATGTTATGAAATTACAAGAATATTTATTGTATGTAAAGAAAACCCCAAAAATAATGACTTTAGCATCTTGTAGCATCTTCTGCCACTTTAGAAAGTATCAAAACGCAACACATACGCACACTTTAACGGATTTGGCTTAGTTCACATTGCAGGCTAAAGTGGCCCAAATGTGACCCATATCTGATTTTCTTAGGGAAGATTCAAATCACAATGGCAGACAATGGTTATGTAGGGGTTCAGTGGAAGGATAGTGAGGTTTTAATTAAGTATTTGGGGTGACAATTCCATTCACAAATACACAAAAGCAGTGCTGCGTCTGACATGTCTTCTTCTGCGCATGTGGGTCACTTTAGGGTTGTAAACAGTTCACACATGAAACAAATGGCAGCCACATTTAAATGACAATGTAAACAACAGATTCCAGGAAAAAATCTAAGCAAGATCTAAGCATTAGGACCTGCGAGTGTGAACTAAGCCTGTGACATAATCAGCTTTGTTTACATCCGGGGGAAAGCATGCAAATGAATGCAATCTTATAGTTGATAACATCTAGTGGAAAGCGTATGCATGCATTGTGATACTGTCTAAAATGTTGGAAGACATAAGTCTTAAATTAATAAATAATGTTATTTTTGTTTTCTTTGCACAAAAAAGTATTCTCCTTGCGTCGAAAAACTGAGGTTGCTCCACTGATGTTACATGGGCATTTTTACCAGAGTTTTTACTACGTTTCTGGACCTGGGATAATTTCAGTTGTATTGCTGTCTATAGAGGAACAGATAACTCTCTGATGTCATCAAAAATATCCTAATTTGTGTTCAGAAGATGAACGAAGGTCTTCTGGGTTTGGAACGACATGAGGGCGAGTAATTAATGACAGAATTTTCATTTTGGGGTGAACCCTTTAAGGTGTTTCCTTATTAATATTTTTGTTATTAGCACATGCACATGACTAATAAGTGTAATTACATTTACATAAAATGAGTGTTGATTCACACTAAATGACAACCAGATTTGTATTTCCTTTTAATATAAGTTCACGACTCACTTTTGAGTGATTTTATCCCAGTTCTCTTTCACAAAATCCCAAGCGTAGAGGTAGCCAGCAATGTTCTTGCAAACTGTGTTGATTACCAAAGGAAATTCTTGAGTTTGAATCTCACTCCCATCAAGACTTTTTTGGAGAATCCTAAAGGGAAAACCAAATTCGATTGAGGCATGTATGTGCTGACAGCTCAAAAGATTTTCCTTTTGACAGAAGATGTTTTTCAGCCTTACCATACGATTTTCCGTATATCCTGAGTGCTGGCCAAAGCTTCCAATGTCTTGCGCTTCTCTGGGTCATTGATGGAGTGTTTATACATGTATAGAAGCTTAACCCAACCTTCATCTGTCTGAGCAGCAACTTTGAAGACTGTTCTCATGAGATCACTTGGAATCCTAAAACAATAAGGCATGTATCACAAGACGTTCCTCTGTTCTCAAAAATCACTGCAGTGAGGAGCACCAAAGCCAAGAGCTTCAAACAACAGCTCTTTCCTTTTTGCAAACCATAAGATTAAAAGAGAAATTACTCAATCACTGAACAAACGTACTGAGAAGTCTTGTTGGAATCGAACCACTGATCAAACAGTTGCTTGGCCTTTGTTGTGCAGTTATGTATGTTAAGAGAACATGCCATCTCCAGCAGGGCAGACCGAAGCATCATCTTTGACACAGTGGGTTCCAGATCCCAAGACTGATTCCCCATTAAATGTCCAAAATGGTCCTCAATGTACCTCTGCAAAGATTAAATTCCACAAAAACATTCAAACCAGTTTATTTAATAAGACAAAATAAATATTTGTCTAAAACAGCCACATAAGATGTTGCACATACCGTCATTCTAGAGGCCAAGTCTTGATCTGATCTTTTGTCCAGCAACCTGTAGATCTGACCAAGCTGGAAGAGGGCTTCGGTCACAGGAGCCGTCTCGTTCTCATTTTCGATGTAATCCATAAGATTTAAGACTTGTCTGAACGACACCTTGCCTGATCTGGAGGACAGTTGAAGCATATATTCTTTACTAACAAATACATTCATTTTACTAAAAATATACACTATTGTTCAAAATGTTGGTGTTATTAAGACTTTCTTGTAAAGAAAATAACACTTTTATTCATCTAGGAACGCAAGGATTTTTGCTATTCATTAAAGAATCCTGAAAAAAAAGTATCATGGTTTCCACCAAAAATATTAAGCAGCACAATAGCTTTCAACATTGATAATAACAATAAAATGTTACTTAAACACCAAATCATCATATTAAAATGATTTCTGAAGGACCATGTGATGTTAATGACATCATATGGCTGCTGAACGGCTGCTGAATTTTGTCACAGGAATATTTTTTTTTAATTATTTTTTTAAATGGAAAGCAGGTATTTTAAAACGCAATATACTTTTACAACATTACTATATTAGTGGTTTCTTGGTGAGTACAATTTAAATCTTAAAAAAAAAAAAAATAATAAAATAAATAAATATATATATAATATATCATTTAATGAAGAATATTGCGTACTGGTTTTCACTGGCATTACAGTATTATCATATCACTGAGATGTTCTTGAAGAAGCACACCAATCAACTTTGACACAATTTCTGATGTTTTTTTTACGATGAGTTTATGATAGAATAATTCAATCTATATTTAATTTATTATTAAATGTATATTTAAATTAAGATAAAATGGATCTGTGAAAAACAGCAAAAGAGAATTTTATGTAAATAAATTAGGGCTGAATTAGGCTAAATTATTTTTTGTCGTTAATTTTTTTACGCATTTCACGCATGCGCAGTGTGACGAATTATTTGTCTGCACTTTGCATCAGTGACATGTGCGTACTGAAGTCTTTTACGCTGACTATATTAAAAACTGAAGAGCGTCATTTTGCGGTTCACTGTTCACACTTGCACTTTGTACTGTCATCCTTCATTCGTCTTAAGCCTCGACAATCTTCCGTTTTAACAACAATTTTTTTTCTGCTGCATTTTTGACGCACACGAAAAGCAGATCGCTCGCCAAAATAAAAGTCGCCCAAAAATAATCTTTTAAAAATAATACACCTATTACATATAGCTTACTGCATATCTCCAACTTACGCGTGCAGTGTGAAACCGGCGTAAAGGTAAAAGATTGTTCTCATTGCAAAAACAAATATTATGGTATGTTTCTGCTTGATTTAAGCCACCATTATTTGGCTGTGTTACTAAACAGACATATTATGAAAATTATGTATCTGTGTCCTGTTATTTATCTTTTGGTATGCATTCCAGAACAAAATGGTTAGGATTCAGGTGTCGTTGCAAATAGTGATTAATTATGATTAATCTACTGAAAATCCTGATTAATTTGATTTAAAATGTTAATCATTTGACAGCCCTAAAGAAAATATTTAAAATTTAAATCAAAGTCATAATCGATATTTTCAGGTTGTCCATGATTGTGAGAATTCTGCACCATCATGTCTTTAATGTCATGTCTACTAACTTTAAACCTTCTTTTAAATGCAGATCTACCTGGAGAGAGCAAACATGTTGTTGATGAGAGCTGCTCTGTCTTTACAGGTGAGGATATTCACATTCTTCTTCAAAGCCACGATCAAGTTCCTCCATCCATTCTCATCATAATTTACTATATAGAAGCCATCGCTCTTATAGTTGAATTTCAACCACTTCACGTCATCTGAAATTTGTAACGTGGCTGGAAAAGTTTTAAAGCAACAAATAATACATTACTAAATATTTCCAGCAGTTAGAACCATATAAAGGTGTGTCTATGCCAGCAAACTCGGTCCTGAGGACAACACTCACCGGTTTTTTCCTTCAGATGGAACACTTTCATGCAGTCTTCACTACAGTTGTCAGTCACATACGTCAGGGGAATATGCCACAAGTTTCTATGGGTAACACAAAAGTGGATCAATTGTATTTTTAATAGATCAATATTGGACTTTGAAATATAAATTATATTTTAATATAAAAGTCCCTTTTTAAAACATTTACACCATTAAACAACTAAGACTATTCTTTCCCACAATGATTCTCCATCAATGTTTTAGAAATGTCCCCAACTTTTAGTTAAACAATTATCTACATTATAAATGTAATCATTTTATATTATTTGTAATATAAAATTATATTATTATATTATTTATATATATTATTTGATGAATAGTAAAAAACTTAAAAACTTTTGATTAACGAATAAAAATATTAGTAATACTAAAACAAATCTTACTGACAGCTGTCAGCCCTATAATTCATTATGACAGATGTTTAGATCAGTGTTCACAGCTGCAGTTAAAGTCCTCTACCTGTCGTCCGTGCTGTTATCAGCACTCAGAAGGAAATGTTCTTGCGTCAGGGTCACTTTGGTGCCTTTTCTGTTCACTGTGACCAGAGGAAAGCCCTTGTGAACAGTCCAGGCCTTCATCATCTCAGATACATTTAGGTTTTGCTTGCTCACCTATGGAGAACATAAATGTAAAAATGCACATGGTTTAATTTTGTAATTGCATTTATCATACTCATAACATGTATTTGTTTTGCTCTCATAAATAATGAAATGCAATCACAGTGCAGGCATCATAAGTTTATCTCGCTTAGAAAAGGTCTGACCTGGGAAAGACTGTTCCATAAGTCTTCACTTTCTGTGTTTGAGAGGTTATACTTTTGTAAGTACTCAATCACTCCCTTTCGAAACTCCCCATCTCTGAGTGTTGAATTGAGCATCAGCAGTATCGAAGCCCCCTTACGTGAAAAGGCAGACCAAGAAACATGTTCAAGTACTATACAATCAATAAGACTGATTGAAAAATTATTACATTACACAACAAGAAAAGAGGGTTAATTAAACCCACTTTACAAGCAGCAGGTAATTTATGATGTACCTTCTCATAAGACACTGAGTCAAACATCTCTTCCACCTGCTCAGGGGTGCTCACCAGAGTAGAAACTGGGTGGGAGGAGTTCAAAGCATCTTTACCCAGTGCTTTAAAGCGAACATTTAAGAATTCAATGTCCTGGAAATGGAAGAGACGAGATTAAATATACAATTTTTGAATGACACACATTCAAATACACTCAAAAATATTATTCATTGGATGAACTCAATTTAATTAAAGGCAAGATTTCCATCCAATAAATATGTGTAGCCCCAACTCATTAAAAAAGAAATGAATGCGATGCAATTTAATTGAGTTGGGTCAACTCAATTTGATCAAATATAGTTTTAATGAAAATGATACATTTTATGCTTGTTAAACTCAAACTAAAACATTTAACCGAAAAATAAATTAATAGGAAGTCATCCTTCTACGCTGAGAAAAAAAATATATGTTTGATTTACTTTACTTCAGGCATTAGCCAACTTGTTATGCATAACATAAGATGTTTTTGATACATCCAAAGTATTTTTATTTTTATTATTATTAAAACAATTGTGATTCATGTTAGCAGGACCCCAAGAACACGCTCTACACTTTACCACAAGGGTAATCCCCAAAAACACTAACATAGAAGGTCTTCCAAATACAAACATTAAAGAGCATTAAACATTAACAAGTCTCCTAGTCTTATCATCTTAATAAAACTGCCTAAAATAACTTTTTATTTCAAGATTTACTATTCTTATCCTGCCCTGTGCAAAGCATGATGGGAAGGGGGAATCCACTTCCTAGTTACACAAGTAAAATCATTCATGTTCTTTCAAAATTAAAATATAAATTTGAAACAAAACTGTTTCAAGTCAGTTTAACACAATGCAGTTGTTTAAATATGGAACCAAACATAATATAATTGTGTTAAATGAAAATATTTTTTTTAAATAAACTGAACAGTGTTGGGGAATAATTTTTTTGAGTGTACGGTGTTTAATTTCAGTTTCGCAAAGTCAACTCCCACTGTAATGATACTGACTCCATTTACTTTACGTCAAAACAAAACATTAAAAAACAAGGCTACAGTCATTATTACACATTAAATGTATTCTTTTTTATGACAAGCCTTAAATTCAGTGTATTACAAATTATTTTTTGCATGACTGTCTAAATTTGTCAAGTCCAGAGATTAAGTTAACTTGAAACGATGAGTAGCCTAGGATTACTAAGTAGTTGTTTCCAGTACCTAATATCAAAGAGGTGAAAGTCATGAGAAACAGCCTTGTTTAAATATTATTTCAGAAGAGAGTAAGTAACATGTAATGAATTCAATCAAGTTATAACAGTTGGATAATGATGCTTAATGCTACATTATCATCAGCTCCTTGGGCAGGAGAGTTCTAGATAATAAAAATGATTAAAATAAGTTTTAAACATTAAGCGTAGGTTCTGTAATTTCACTTTTATAGCAATGAATAGTAAAATGAACGTATGAACTCCTCATTTCTCAGTTTAGAATAAAACTTACTATGTCAAGGCCCGGGAACACAGTATCAATTGACATGTACTGCATGTAGGTAGCAAATCCTTCATTCAGCCAAAGATCATTCCACCATCGCATAGTGACCAGATTTCCAAACCACTGCACAGAAATCAATAATTTGGGTTAATTTATGCTATAACATGTTGTATGTCAAAATCACTATTGCCATTCACTTCACTAAAAAACTTTTACTAAGTAAAGAAAATTTAATTCTGTCAACATTTATTCACTAAACCTGTATGAGGTGGACACAAATGAGGAATTCTGAATTTAGTGGGGTTTACTTTGGTGAACTATGAATTTATGAAAACAATTTGAAGTAGGTCAACAATGTTATAAAAACTGGATGTAAATGACACTTTAAAAAAACACCCTGGTAAAGCAGCCACTAACTCGACTTTTTTTTATCATGTGTTGTTAATGATTTAAAAGTGACTATTATTTCCCTGTCATAACAATGTTGCTTTAATTATAAGGCAAATTACCTGGTGGGCAAGTTCATGAGCAATGACAGAGGTCACCAGTTGCTTGTCTATAGAGGAGGAATTACTCCCTACTAGCAAAGTGGTCTCGCGGAATGTGATTAGTCCCCAGTTCTCCATGGCTCCGGCGAGGAAGTCAGGAATAGCCACTAGATCTATTGATTTAAAGGACATTTGGTCATGTCGTGCCAAAGAAATGATTGGTTTTGTTATTTATAAAACAACATTAGCGTGCATGCCCAGATGTTCTACGAATCTAATGATCCCTGCTTAAAGAGTTTCTTAAAGGAAATGTGTCTCACCCAGCTTTCTTAACGGGTAGTCGATCTCAAAGAACTTATTGTAGAACTCCAACAGTTTGCAAGCTGTGTCCAGAGCATACTGCACTTGCTCCTTTTTGTCTGGAACAGCATACACAGACACCTAACATTTTGGGGGGAAAAAACATATTGCAATATTCTTCGACAATATTTATAACACGAGGCATTGATTTGTAAGAACAACACATACCGTAGTATTAGAAACATTTTTAGAAACATTTTTGCTGACACTGGTGAAATCACCCACAATAAATGCAACTAGGTAAGTGCTCATTTTAACACTTTTCTCAAACTCATCTTCTTGAAGACCATTGTTTAAATCTCTGGTTTTGACCTAGAAAAAAAAAGGACATTAACATTACAAAACTTATATACTATAACCTGATGAAAAACTCCTTATAAAAATTCACAAACATTAGAGTAAAAAAACAAACAACAAAAAAAAAAACAGAAAACAAATAGAGTAGAAAATAGAGCTGTGTATATTAAATATATAACTAAATAAAATATATTGACTAAAATAAAATGTATTTTACAAAATATACATGAACTTAACAGCAATTTTTGTATTTATTAGTCTATTCATTTTAAACTAAGCAAAAAAAAACAGAAGTAAATAAATAATACAAAAATAACTACCTTGGGCATGTTTGAAAGGCTGATGTACTTGCTTTCTCTGGTCATCTTAATTGTAAAAGTTGATTTAAAAACTGGCTCATCAAAACAAGGAAAAGCCTTGCGGGCTGCCAAGGGCTCAAATTGGGTAGCAGCCAAAACTCTAGAAGAAGATGGAGGGAATTAAATGATGTGTCTGAGAGGAATAAAGACATAACTAAGTAGAAGTAATGGTCAATCAACTATTTGAAGCCACATAGTAAATTCAAACATATCCTGACTTTTCAGAAGGTCAAACAAAGGTTAATTGGGCTGCAAATACCTTTTTGTACCATTTGTGTCAACATAAGAGCTGTTGTAGAAGCCATCATAGCTGCTGGAAAGGTTTGCGGTGTAGTTAATGTTTAAAACGTATAGTCCCTTCTTTAGATCTTCTGAACATTTGATGGCGATTTGCTGCCAAGGTTTGTACTCCAGGAAGTCTACCACTTTGCCTTCAAAAGTGACCTTGATTATGTTCACATCGGAACTGTGAAGGACAATAGTCCTCGTTTCATGCATGACTTGCACTAAGATGGATACATAGCCTTGGAAGGTCATGAGGGTCAGATTGGGCTGGAGTGAAATATTGTAATGCACGGGATGCACACTGGCCGGTAACCTCAACTCGGTCCACGGGAAAAGTTTACCGTTGGTGGAAATGGGATAAATGTTGTCCATGGTGGAATTGGTCTTCTGGCAGCCCTCTTTGGTGAAATTGCATCCTAGCAGGAAGTAGAAGACCATCAACATGGAAGCCACCAGAACGAGGACGACAACACCTACCACCGTAGACTTAGTCGAAGGCTTGGAGCACGATCCAGAATGCTGCTGTCGGGTGTAGGAGGAGGCGGCGCTGCGCTGGCTGGAACTGCGATTCATGAAGGACATTCCAAGAAGACGGGCAGACGATTCGTAATCTTCCTCATCGTCATCCATGTCGTTTTCTCCAAGACCTCGGACTAACAGTCGCGAGCTGCGGGGTTCATAGACCACATCGTCTGAGTCAATGGGGTAGGATGGGGACTCCTTCGCCAAATCCACCACATCTGGCTCTTCCTCAAACATGCTGTTCTCAATCATGTTCCTCGGCAGTGGAGCTCTTTCTGTAGGTTAAGGTAGAAAGAGAAAATGTGAAAAAGTGGCTTCCTGTTGACAAGATTGCGCCCGCCTAAGACAGTTTTCTGATAAGTTGAGTGATTTTGTAGTCAGCCCACACAAGTCAGAGAGTAAAAAGTAGAAAGCAAATGAAAATGAAACTATAGATGAAAGAAAAGCTATGTTCGGTGCATCTGTGCAGACAATCATTAAGACTGCTCCAGTAAACACTTGCACCCATGGCCACAGTCTGTCACCAGTGTACAGCATAACCGATTTTAAACTCAACTCAGTGTACCTCGACTGTTGTCTGCATAAGATTTACATGCCTGAGAGAAAATAAAGTGTCTGCATTGTTCCTCTTTTACTTCCTTCTACATAAGAGAATTAGACTTAATAAAATCAGTAACAAATCAAGGCACTGCCTGAGTTAACAGTGATCTAATTACCATTTGCACACTGCTTGATCGTGTTAATGTGTTCCACCTAAGGTCAAACTCAGGTCTGCTTCACAAATACTCCTCTTCTTAAAGTGACCTGAACTTCAAAGTCTTTCACGTGCCTCATTTAATGTTAGTGCAACACTTTCATTTACTACCATGCACAGTTTGTAAATCTGTAAGTTTGTTCAACACTTACTACAGTTCCTTTGTAAATCACACAAAAACATGTCAAGGGCACATTTCTTGACCCAATTATGTATTTCGCATATATGATTTGAAAATATTTAAAAGATGTTCTGCATTATGAGATTATATTCATGATGATTTAAGTTAGAAAGAAACTTCTTTTCAAACTGATGTGTATGTGAGTGCTTATGGGTAAGAAAAAAGTAGGACAGGACTTGGTTTTGTCCATTGGGAATTGGCTGGATCATTGTCGTTGGCTAATTGCTGTGATCTCATGTGAGTGACAGGTTGGGACAGATTCTAGTCCCGCCCTCCTACTGACATTGTTGCCAAGAAAAGTTAACGTGTTTGATAACGAATTGAAAGGTGCATTAAAAAATAATGCTGTTCACTGATAAATCATTTATAATATTCTATTTTTTATAATAGAGCATGCACAGCAATTTTCAATTAAAAAAAATATATTAATTTTAATATTTTCATTTAATCATACCTAAAATAAGTTTTTGTTCAGGGCCTATATATTATATGTACGTGTACTGTGTATATTTATTATGTTATACAAACACACACGCATATATTGAAATATTTGGATATATACACATTTATATTCTCATATAATATTTAATAAATGTAATTTTTAAACATAACACATTTTTAAATATATACATGCATGTGTTTTTATTTATATGTACACAATATAAAGTCATATATTATTATATACACAAAATGCTTTATTTTGGATGCCATTAATCATTTGACAGCACTAAATTTTGATTTCTTGGTGACTCAAATTGCATTAAAATAATGTGTATTCAACCTCTTTTTAAGATTTGTGTTATTAACAATGGGGTATGATCATTACTGTAGGATAAGCATGAAGGCCTAATTTCAAATGTATACTAGCTTGATGTTTAAATATTATGCAATTTAAATACTCTCTTTTCTATTAAATTAAGAATATATGAGAAATATGACCCAGTTATGTTCTTGTTGTTTTGATAGCTAAACTTTCTTAACAGTTAAACTTTCATTCAGGAAGTCAACAAGCACAAGTAGCAGAAGATTTTTTTATCTTGGTTTGGACAGCTGTAATTTCCTGTTATATGGCTGAACCTCTTAAGTCACCTAAACTAGGAGAGAAGTAAAGTTCAGCCCGTCAAAACAACAAAAAGCACCAAAATGTCACCTTGCCACGACTGGGAGGAGATTTTGTGCAAAACATGAACCCTGGGACTCTTTGAGTCTGATTCACAAAGACAGAAAGATCAGATGTGATGACTTAAATGAGAATAAAGTCAAACGCAGATGCTGACAGCAGATCGCTGGGAGACATCACGTGAACCAGTCACCAAAACAAATAAACCACTGATCTGATTTACTGACATTTCCACCCCCTCATCTAGACGGATACATTTTAATTTAATCAGAGGTCCTGTTATGACCTAGCGAAGCACACTGAAATTTGAAAAGCAGATGTACGTTACTGATAGCTATCTAAACGTTATGCATGTGTCTGTTAGCCTGCTTGAACTTTGCATACATGGTATCGTAATTAAACGAGATCATTCTAAAATCATTGACACGTGACCAGATAAAAAGCAAGTTATCACACTGTAAGGGAAGTTATTGAGGAGACTAAACTGCACTATACATAAAACAAGGCGACGCGGCTAGCCGTAGCATGTTAGCTGATAACTTTTTGCAGTGCACGACCTCGCGTACAAATAAAGAGTTCGTTAGCAGCAGCCTTACCGCTTTCAAACGACTCCATGCTTTAATGCAGGCCTGAAGTAAAAACAAAAACAAATCTTCTTTCAGTTGAAAGTCCGGGTATTTAATCCTGGGAAGGGTGAAGAGTCACACATTCACTAAACGCAGGAACACTTCAGATCAACTGGTGCTAGCTTAGCATCGTCAGCCTGGTCTACAGTTCTCACTTCACCGCATTAAAATCATCGATCAGCGGTTTATTGAGCCATCTCTGGACACTGTTTATCGATACAACAGCAGACACAAACTGAAAGTGGCAATCACTGCTGTCAAGCAAACGACATGCGTTTTACTTCCACCTTCTGCTGCCCCGTTTAAAGGGACAGTTCCATTAGAACTTAACTGTATGTTTTGCCTTTCAAGCGTAATTTTCTGAAAATGAATGAAAGTCGGTATAGGCCAAAAACAACGACAACAAAACGTGTTCAACCCAACAGCGTTTATATTTTAACATATTTTTCTCCTTCCTTTTTTTTTTTAAACTAATATCTAATATCCCATTTTGTGTTTCACAGAAGATAGAAACTCATGCGGATTTGGAATGAGTAAAAGACGACAGACTCTTAATTTTTTGGTGAACTATCCCTTTAAGACACCGCGGCTTCTGCACTCCTCGAGAAACACAGCAGCTGACCTTGCCGCATGGCTGCAATATTGATTATGTTATGTTTAAAGACAACACCAGATAGACAATCCCACAGACACATAACGATTGACAAGATCTTTGAATTAAATAACAAGCAAAAAAAAAGTTTGATTTAAAAGCGGATTAGATCAATAGTCTTAATTTATAAGGGGAAAAAAACAAGAGTTTATAAAAAGATTAATTCATACCAATAGCTCCATATTCCTGCTGATTTAAATGGTTTGCCGATTCCATGCGCTAAAACTGATATGCCATGCTCAACAAGGGGAACTGTAATAGCGTCACTGTTCAGCAATTTGGACAATCACATGCAAACAATTTGACTCTGTGAAAACACACTAACGTTACAATAGGCTGGTGTATTCTCAAGAGCTTGCAGTGTGCAGCACATTTGGGAACCACTGGAACCGTTATAAATAGTCAGGTCATTGTACTCTTAGAAGAACAGCACACTGTTTATTGTAGATGAATATGAGCAGGCGCAAGGGCTGGCAGTGGTAGCTCCCTGTGCCACTTCCGGTGGCATCCCCAGCTGCCAGGGATTGAGGGAACTGTCCATTTAAACCAGGGGTCACCGCCGGTGTCCTGTAGAGTTTAGCTGCAACCCTAATCAAACACACCTGAAGCAGCTAATCAAGCTCTTACTAGTTATACTTGAAGCTTGTTAAGGCAAGTTGGAGCTAAACTCTGCAGGACAACCGGCCCTTCAGGAACGAACTTGGTGACCACTGATTTAAACCTTTTTCAGTTTCAGCACTGTGCACGGCCCTGCTGTAAGTAGCGACTAGTGGCAGCTGCCACCAGAACTGGCATCGCGAGCTGCCACTGTCAGGGAGAGCGCCAGCCCCTCTGCGAGAGAACACAGTGGAAGGTTTGAATAGGAACATACAAGACCGAATTGATAAACCAACATTCTAACCAAATTTAATAAATAATTTTATTTAATAAGTAATTTTATGAATAATTTTATTCAAATGATTTTGTTTATTTACGTTTATTATTTGTAGCCACATTATACCTGGCTTGAATATAGCCTATTGTCAACTGAAGTAAAGCAATACTGCCTCCTAGCGACAGCAAAACAAGTTTAGGCCTAGTTATCTAAATGGGGACGTTCTATAGAGTTTTACTGTTTTTATATACAGCTATTTATAAATACTATAACCCAGCCTAAGTTTTTCACAAATTACGACATTCTCAAAAGGAGGCCTTGAGAGATTTAGCTCACTTCTAGGTACAAATTTGTCCCCAAAGCAAGGTTACATACATGTTTATCGTCATGCTCATCAGTTTAGTTGCTGTCAACTGTTGTTGCTTTATCAAGTTTTGTAATGGCTGAACATTGGTCCATTAATAGCTGCATCACATAACTTATAATATTGACCAACATTAAACAGTGTTTCGAGCATAACAGACAACAGAGCAAACAAAGCGAATCTGAAGCAAACCTAATGTTAGTTAGTACTGCATGTAGTTGAATGATAGATAAATGCTTCCAAAATTTCTAGTTCAAATATCTTAACTAATATTCCTGTGTTATCCTTTAAAGTTTACAGAAGTAGGCTACTTGTGATGATAAGAAACAAGATGTGAAAATGTCCGAAAAAGTGATATCAGTAAGTAAAAACTAAAAGCACGTTTTTTTTAACAAAAGTTCAAATTTATTTCCATACCGTATTTTAAAACATTTTCTGTTTTTGTCATGTTTCATAAGAACACATTTTCAGGCTCGACTCAAGTTGGGTCAACCCTTATAAAAAAACTATTTATTTTTATTCCAAACCATATTCAGTTCATTAGTGTCGAAATGTCTTCGAGTATGATTTCGTGCCACTAATTAAAAGGCAGTGTCCTATTAACATAAGTTAAAAAATGTGGCACAGCTGTCAAGAGACCAACCAGAAGCACAGAAAAACACCAAGACAAAATCCTTAGTTTTAAAACAGCATTGCTGTTTCTGAACCTCTTTATCTAAGTAAACAAAAAAGCAAACACATCATGCGTTATAAGCAATGTTAAACTAAAAAATGCAAAACAGCAGAAAACTTGAAAAGTGGAGTTTCTGAGTTGATCCTATTACTGATTATTAAACCATAAACCAGTATACTAGTAAATATGTGAAATGTTGGTCTTCTTTTTATATTTTAGTTGAGTCTTTGCTGCAACCAAGTCCTCATGGTCTCTAGATTCCTTGTGAGCCACATAATGTTCTTCTCCACGTTTTCTGTTGCCACCTGTATGACACGCAGCTGAGATACCTGCTCGGTGATGGACTTGAAGAAATCCTCAACCTCAACACAAAAAGAACAAAAAGCAATGCTGTAAATGAACCTTCAGAACAGTTGACCCTTCCCTCTAAACCACAAATAAACAACCCACCTCTCTCAACTCCTCAGTGGATGAGAACTGAGTTACAGTACCTACGATTATACTTCTGATTCCAAAAGATCCCAGTGGAAACCTATGATAATATATTCATGTTAATGAGCACATCACAACTAGTTCATTATACTTTTTAACCTTAATTAAAAGAAGTGGATGGCACCTACTTTTCTACCAGTTCATTCCAATGTTTCTTCACGAAATCCCACGCAAGAAAATGGCCAACTGGATTTCTGGCCACTATGTATATGAGACTGGGTAAATTCTGTGTTTTTATTACAGTTCCACCCATTCCAAGCTGTAATAATCTACAGGAAAGATGGAGACGTACCAGGCATTGCATAATGTTAAGTCCATAACCAAGTATTGCATATATCATATTGAACAATTCTACATTTCAGTTTCTATCTGTGTATTTCATATATATTATCAATAGGATGTTCTTAAAGGTATAGTTCACCCCAAATTGAAAATTCTGTCATTAAATACTGACCCTTATGTTGTTTCAAAAATATAGAACCTTGAAAAACGCATTTAAGATATTTTTCAGTAGTTTTGCTGTCTATGGAGGGTCCGAAAGCTTTAAGATTTCATCGAAAATATGTTACGGGTTTGGAATGACATGAGGGTCAGTATTTAATGGCAGATTTTACCTTTAATACAAGTCTAAAACAACTCTTCCCAGTTTTTTTGATTAAAAATACAGTAATACTGTTACATTATTAAAAAAATAAATATTGCAGTTTATTCCTGTAATGCCTAAGTTGAATTTTCTCATGATCATTATCAATAATCTTTCAAAAATCATGCTGCTCAAATGTTTCTTTCTGCTTATTATTATTAGTGCTGAAAACAGCTGTGCTGCTTAATATTTATATGAAATTTAATAAATTTCAAAAGAACAGCATTTACGTAAAACAGAAACCTAACACTGTGACATAAATGTCTTTAATGTCCCTTTTGATCAGTTTAATGTAATGTTGTTCAATAATCAATTATTTTGTTCAGATACATCCTACTGACCCAAGTGGTACTGTAGTATACATGCATATGAATCTCAGTCTGCTGATAACAATGTACCTTAATAGTTTTTCAGAGTCCTTGCTGCTTGCTAAAGCTGAGAGAAATTTGCCCTTCTCTGTCTCACACATGGACACACCATACTTTTCCAGAAGGTAGGCCCATCCGCTGTCATCCTGGGCTCCAACCATGTAAACCGTCTCAGACACATCAGTGGGTAAGCTGTATAGTTTGTAAAGAATACTGTAAATCACCTTTTAAGAAATCTACTCCAAAAATCATTTAAAGTGGTAAAAATGTGATTACATACTAGAGGGTTTCATTGCATAAAAACAAATATCGCTGCCAAGTCACCTGATTGTACCATTGGATTCCACCCAACTATCATAGAGCTGCTTGGCCTTTTCCACACAGGGTGGATAATTGAAATCACATGCAAGGGAAAGAACCTCTTCACGCAGTCTGCGGTCTGAGACTGTCCCATCATCGCTCCACGTCTGCTTGTCAATCACATCTCCGAAATACTGCAAGATGTAGGTCTGCAGGACAAAACCAAAAAAGTCCAAAGTGGCTATACACACAAACAAAATGAAAAAACTAGAAGTCTTGGAGGATCTCGACGGGTCTGAGCCTTACTCAAATCAAAGACTCTTTGACGGATATGTGGAGGAATGAGGACAGTAAATTCGATTAGACTCCAGGAAATGTTTGTCATACCTTTAGATTATGAGTAACGTCAGCTATGTGTCTCTTCTCTATCAGCTTGTAGAACGACTGTAGATAGCCAAGGCCTTGCAGAAGAGGAACATTGTGGGTCTCAGACTTCAAGTAAGTGATCAAATCCAAAGCTCTGTCTAGTGACAGTCGTCCTGCACTGGATAATAAAAAAAAACAAGAAAGAAGTAGCGTTACAAATGAGCTCATACGATAATAAGGTTATGCTTATTTTACTAGCTAATATAGAATTTCCTGTTTTCTCTGTGAGCGGAGATTTATGAGTTGATGAGAGCGATGCACTGCACATGAACTCACGTGACCAGCTGGAAGGCGTTATGAATGAGGCTGGCTCTGTCCTTAAAGCTCAGAGCAGTGTGGTTTACTCTCAGCAGCTCGATCAGGGAGTTCCAGCCCTCCTCATCATAATGGACAATATAATATCCATTCATGTCAGTGTTGAGCTTCACCCAGTCAACTTCCTCATCCAGCATCAACACATCTGGGTTGGAGAGATTGGTATATGTTCAGTAAAATGTATATACAGTACACGTGTTGGGGAGACTACACTGTAAAATATAAATCTGTAAATTAACAGAAAAAGTACTGGCATCTTATTACACACAACATTACATTTTATGGACATTTCTGTTAAACTCTAAAACACAATTGAATGAAATGCAAAATTCTAAATACTGGTAAAACACCTGTAAAAAAAAAAATAAGTGCAGAAAATTTGCTTCGAATCATACAGTATATTGTGCCCTATTTTTATTATTTTAGGGCTAGTTTTTAGAAATGCCAGTTAATATTCCAGGGAGAAAGATTTACACTATATGAAATAATCAAGGTTGAAAAACTGGAAAATAAAACTGAAAATGTGAAAAAAAATGACAAAAACTAAAACTACAGGAAAACGTTATTTAAATCAAACATTACAAAATATGAGCTAATATTACAAATTATCAATAAAACAATAGATAGAGTATATTAATATGTCACAATGGCACCTGCCATAAATAACCTCTTAGCTTTTAAAAAATTTAAACACTAAAACAATTAGGGACAGTTGGGAAATTACGAAAAAAAAAACTTGTTTTTGGTTATTTATGTGGGAAAAAAAGTTTAGACTAAAAGCATTAAACACT
>JAUCMT010000105.1:17307033-17320761 GCA_032357475.1 Enteromius thamalakanensis
GTTGTAAAGCTGCTTTGCAATGATATGTATCATGAAAAGCGCTATACAAATAAATTTGAATTGAATTGAATTGAATTCCTGCTTCATGTTGCTTGCTCTAGTTACTTACATTAATTCCAGTTGCAGTCATCCCACTGACAGATCTGAAGTCACAGACGATGAAGGCCAGCAGGTATGAACTCATCTTCACACTCACTTCAAACTGGTCTTCAAACAGATCGTGGCCAATTTCAAGAGTTTGTTCCTATAATTTTAATTATATTTTAAATTTTGAAATGATGCATGTTTTATGTATTTGATAAATACATGTAATTTCTCTAAATGGTTTCATTTAAAAAATCATATGCCATTATAATTGACTATTATTTTAATAATAATAATAATAATTTTGAAGTACAAATTGGCCTATACAATGATAAAAAAGAAAAGAAAATATATTTTCAAAATTTATAAATCCTACCTCATCCATTTGTTCTATGTACTTTTCCAATCAAAGTAAATCTTTACTTACATAGTCTCTACAATGATAAAGTAGATGTATAAATTGAGCTTACTAATGGCATGTTGGACAAAGCTATGTGTGATGGGCCCCTCCTTATTCGGACAGTGTAATTAGCTTTAAAAATGGGCTCATCGAAACATGGCAGTGCCATTCGGGCAGATGTGGGCTCAAAGTGGGTGGACGCCAGGACCCTTCAGGGGAGAAAATTTAGTTTGATTATTTAACCATGATTTCCATGAAGTCTATTCTGTTTTTGCAAGTATTGTATAATTCGTATAATGTTACATTTCAGGAATTTTTACTCTACCTTGTCTCCCCTGCTTTTGTTCTATATGTGCTCTTATAAAATCCATAGAAGCCATCACTTAATGGTGCACCAAATTCCAAATACAGGAAGTATTTCTCCCCAGAGGTCAGAATCTTTGGGGAAAAGATGGCAATCTGTTCATGTGCCGGATATTCCAGCACCGAGAGAACTTTGTCTGACAGATGTGCTTCGTGCTCGTTCAGAACAGTGGCGGTGAAGATCTTGAGGTTCTTGCTGTGCAGCACCACCCAGTTTGTGTTGTTTTTGACATCGATTTCAATCTTCACAGAACCGTTGAACCTCAGGGTGGTGAGATTGGGATGAATAAGTAGATGGTAATGTACAGGCACTATGTAGTTTGGGAGACGCACTTTACTCCATGGAAAAGGAAGGCCGTTTGTTGCCAGGTTATCACCAGCAGAACTATTGCTGTCAGAAGACCCGACACAAAACTGTGACTCCAGAAAGAGCAGGATAACAAATAGGAGATGCATAACGAAGGTTTTGGTATTGCTGATTTTGATGGTGATCACTTTTGTGTTTTAGAAATTGTCACTGTGTCCTGTAAAGAGAAAACATAACATTAAATAATCAAATTGTTCTTTGTTTTTAATTAACTAAGAATATTGGTAATTTCTTATTTGTGGTGGTAAGCTGTGTCCCTCTACTTTGTAAATGTTGAAATAAACTTGAAATGCAAATCAATTGTAAATTGTCTGCATATTTGTATAGGGGAACTTTTTAATTGAAAAAAGTTAATATTTTATTAAAATTTAAGAAAAGGTTTTATCCCCCAACCTCACATCTGCAGTGTTACAAAAATGATATAGGAAATAAAGAAAGAAAACAAATTTGAGTTTACATCTTGCAATTTTTGTATCCTGTGGTGGAAACAAACATGCACAGTGAGGTGCATGCATCGTAACGCCAAACTTTCTCATTCATTTTTATTAGAATCTGTGGGGTTATGCTCTACATTTTTTTGCACAAAGAAAACAAAAATAATATCATATACTCAACCATTCTCCTCCTATGACTTAGCCTACGTCTTTCGCCATATTACCCCATTGTCTGCGTAAGCATACGCTTTTTTCTAGGTACAAGCAGCCACGGATTACGGACACGCGTGCTTTCCCCGGGATGTAAACAAGACTGACTAAGCAACGTATGTCACGGGAGAAGAGTAAATTATGTTATTTTTGTTTTATTTGAGCAAAAAAGTATTTTCGTAGCATCGCAAAAGTCAGGTTGAGTCATTGATGTCACATGGACTGTTTTACAGAGTTTTTTGCTGTGTTTCTAGATCTGGGATCACTTCAGTTGAATTGCTGTCTATGGAGGGTCTGATGGCTGTCCGATATCATCAAAAATAATCCTCATTTTTGGCTGAACTAACCCTTTAATATTTACAACATTTCCTGTGATCTATTTATTTAGCCTATTATTTTATTTGGGTCAGATTTTGTACTTACAGTAGGCTAGGTAGTTTGCAACATTGCTAATAGGCATAAGTACAGGTGTCGGACTAAAATTAAAAATCTAAAAACCCATAAGCTTTCATTTGACTAAATATAGTGTATTAAACATAATTTAAATACATTATTATTTCAAAAAACCTTTTCCAAATTTTGTAGCTGAAAAATGACCTACTTTACTTTGCATTACACACTCATTCATAAACACAGTAGAATCTAGCACATGTCAGAATGATCAAAATGCTAATCAAAATAAAAGACAACCATCAAATGTTCTTAAAATAACACGCATGGCAACACAGAGCCGTGCTGAACGTTCTCTGTTGACCTCACTCTGTAACGTGAGCCTGTTCAGGTTAATACATTGACATCTGCTGTGATACAGCACGAGCTCTTTAGCTCTATTCTGGCATGTGTTTGTGTCGCGATGATGTGGTCTCTGCAAAGTAGGACAAGCATCTACTAACAACATTTATGAGGAACACGCTCATTTGAACTGTTCAGTGCTGTGTCTTTACCTGAATTTGCGCTGGATCATTGCGTCGGCTGCTTTCATTTTCTCTTTCATTCGTCCTGCCCACAGTTTCCTGGTTTAGTAGCTGCCGAGCATGTGCTGTCCGACCGCGTCTCTCTGTTCAAATGACAACACAGCGAGGCTCCAGCCGCCGGACAGAGGAATGACCTACAGCCATCAACACGTACAACCAGCCAGGTCATGTCCGAGTAGTAAACATGCCGTGTGCCATGTACTGTGACTGAACAAAAACAATCAAGTCCTTTGTTATTTTGACCGTTATATGATGTAAACCATTGGCCAACAAACACTTTTAAAATGTTAGCTTTTCAGTACACGTAGCCTACATTACATATATATCTATATTATTATTATTGTCACTTATTGAACTTGGCAAACTATTTTAATCCAATCAGTCAGATATGAGCTGATGACTTTCTGTTATTTTTGGTCTTGCATGATGTTCAGTAAATAAATTAAAGTTTTGTGTGATAGACAAACATCTTGGCAAGCCTTGATAATAGAAACCAAACTATAAAGTCTTATAAGGAACATACATATTGCATTCAACATAAATACTTAAGCGAATAATCTTAAAACAGACCAACTAGAGTTTAAAGGACTGTGTAATGGCAAAATTATTTGGGTGTACTAACTGAAATAAAAGAGTAGACAGAAATTCATAATTGTAATAATTTCATTATAGTGCTGTTTTCAAAAATATTCAGTCTTGTGAGACTTAAATAATAATAGTAAACTGCAATTAGCCTATTAAATTAAACATGCCATTTTTAAGTAGAAAGACTGAAGACTTTTTGTAAAACGTAGCAATCTTTGTTTTATATATATATATATATATAAGCAAAAGGAAAAAAACACCCACTTATTACAGAAAGAGAGTATTTTTAAGGATATGATATACAGTGATATGGCTTTTTTTGCCGAGTAATTGTACTAGTTTGCCTTGTTAGCTCTACAACTTTGCACAAGCTTTTTCATCATCACTTAAAGCGTGAACCTGACATGCAAAAAATGCCAAATGTCCAGTAGTTGCTGCTACTTTTGTTTCATGCAAAAGACTTTTAGTAAAGATTAATAAGCTTTGTCACACACACCTGATCAAAACATTATTTGAAAGTGCAGTTTTATTTGATCCAGATGTACAAAGCAGCAGGTACAGCCGTTGGTGTTGATATTATCAGTTTCTCACCACAGAAGAAACCAACATAAAACAGGTGCGGATCTTTGGAAAAACGCTCCACTTCACATTCTCACAAGTATTTACAACAAACCACCATTGTTTTAAAATACATACTTTGTCCAATATCATGAAAGTTGATTCGTGTTGGAACTCTGTGGAGTGAATGAACAAATTGTATTCTTTTTAAATGTCGAATTGCCAGCGAGTTATTTTACCCTATGAATGAAACCTGATGCCAAAATAATTGTATCAGTGTGTTTAGCAGCACAGGTCTTTGTGTTCTCGTTTTAGCCCAGCCGTGCTGTATTTTGGCACAGCTCCCCTGAGAACAACACAAATGATGGAAAGATTCCACGGCGGGTGTGAAATCACATGACTGAAACCTGATAGTCCTTTTCACAGGCTGCCTCTACTCACAGAGCTAGACAACATCAACATGCTTCCTACCCTCCTCACCACCATGCTTTTTACAAGTAAGTTGCAGACTTTTTAGGGAAGCTAGCACAGTAAAGGCACTTTGTTAAAACGTCATAATTTACAAAACTGCAGTATCTGGACCATTTTTGTCATTTGTTTTTAAATATATCCTATCTTCATGTAACTATAACGAAGATTGCTGAGTATTTTGAAAATACGTCTAGTTCATTTTTTCTACTTTAAAGTTATGTTCATTTCAAAGTTGACATGCCTTTTTTAGTTATAAATTAATTTGCTGTTCAATTGTATCAGTTTATGTGTTTTAATCCAGTAAAACATTACAATTTAACATTCTTCAGTCACACGATCCTTCAGAAATAATAAAAATTTTCTGTATCAGTGTTGAAAACAGCACAATATTTTTGTGGAAACTGTGACACTGGCCCCAAACTTTTATAACCATCTGCGCATACTAATACTTGCTTTCATGTCTCTGAAGTGGGATCAGATGCTATCCCTTTTGCCATCTTATCTCCACCGTTTCATTTGAACACTGAGCTCAACGGCCTGACCATCCTGGTGTGTGTGGTCCATGACATTCATCAAGGAGAGCTGGAGGTCGCCTGGATCTCTAGTGGCACCAGAGGAACTAATCCAGCAGTCTCAAACTTACTCCAAGGGCACAGTGGCATTCAGAGCTCAATGTCTGTTATATCTGTGCCCTCAAGCGAATGGATGTCCTACACCTGCTTTGTGAGTCACAGAGTCTCCAATCAACTCGTGCACAGACATTATGCTGGCTTCCCAATGAAGACAACTGGTAAACTCTATAATTATTACCTTATTATGTAAACATTAATCGCATACAGCATATGGTAACATTTTGGTTCACATGCATGAACTAACAGTGAAAAATACTTCTAAAGCATATGCATATCTTAGTTAATGTTAATTTGAACAATTTATCTATAAATATAATATTATCCCTTATGGAAATGAACCATAGTTTTATTATAGTAAGACTGTAGTAACCATTGTTTTACCATTACCGTTTGTTTAACCACATTTGTACTACAAATACTTTGGTAACACTATGGTTGGTGTTGCAAAACCATGACTTACCATGGTAAAACTATTAATTATGTTTTTTGGTTTTATTTGTGGTAAAACCATGGTGCATTTTCTTAAGGGATGGACCTGAGCTAGCGATAAATTTTCATAAATTTATATTATTGCTCGTTGCAAGTAACTACTGTAAAGGGATTTAATTGTAAAGTGTTACTGTTTTTCAGAAATGGCTGATGATGAAGAAACTTGTATGGACCTTGGAAGCAGTTTTTTGGAAGGTACAGTACGTTTGTTAATACAAAAAATTCAGTTCTGTTTGTTTTGTACTAATTTTTCTGTACTGTTGCAGACGTCCGAGCAAACAACAATCTATTATTTGTTGACGCTCTCAGAATTCTCCTCGTCAAAATCACCATTTTCAACGTTTTAATGACAGTGCAGGCCGTCATAAAGTGGTAAGTGCTCATATTACCGCGAAAGCAATGCCAGTAGTGAAATAATTTATACTCATTTTTCGCAATTAAACTTGAAACCTGTCATATTTCTCATCTGCAAAATTGCAGAGTTTCAAAAACAGCTGTCACGGATGTCAGAGTTAATTGGATGTGCTGCTGGAGTTTTAGAGCAGGAGGAGGGATTCCAGTTGATGCAAATGAGAATCTGGAATGTTGATGAGCGTCTCGATGAGCTGCAGACCAACATCACTCCACAAGATGCAGGTGCTTGGATATGTGGGCAGATGAGCGTGATAGCTGCTCAAAACCACATCATGTACACAATACAACAAATGCACTGCACTACAAGCTGCTTTTGTAAGTCATTGTCAAAAATAAAAGCTTTGAATGGCATTGTCAAGTCAGCATCCACTGCCTGTGACACTGGTGAGCTCTTGATCTGTGTGACAGTGATCAAACTCGGTGTGGCGTGTGAATGAGATTGTTGTGCATAATACTCCAACAAAGGCTGAGCCACTGTTTTATTTTATTTTAGAGTTGTGAATGCGATGCCAGTGCTTCATCAAGACTTTTTTTGCATTTGTTTTTGGAGCATGAATGTTCACGTTTTGTTTTAATTGCACTACTGTTCAAATATTTGTATTGTTTTGCTCACCAAGACTGCATTTATTTGATCAAAATACAAGAAAGCTGCAATATTCTGAAATGTTATTAACATTTTAAAAATATTTTTTCTATTTGAATATATTTTAATAAAACATAAGCTTCATTTGCAGCAGTCATTACTCTTGCTTCCCAAGATAAATTTGGAAAATAAATTGTTGTGGAAACAATTTTTGGACGAATAAAAAGTTAAAAAGAAGACTATTTATTTGAAATAAATCATTTGCAATACTGTCACTTTTCATTAATGCAATGCGTCTTTGGTGAATAAAAATGTATTCAACTATTAGCATTGAATGGGATTTGTACTTCAGGAGGGACACTAGAATGATAAGGGGTTAAAAAACTAAACATAATCATCCCGAAATTTTGTACAGCAGTGTATATTACAAAAAAAAAAAAAAATGTTATTGAGGACCAATTGACTTTGTAGAGCTAAGCAGAACTTGATTGTTCTTTACAACTCTGCTATAATGTTGTACAATGATACTTTTGGTCCGTTAGTGTTACTTGTACTGTGTTACATTGACCTGTAAATGAATTAATGTAAAATACATGTGCCAATCAATGAAATGGCAATTAATCATTACACCGCAAATGAATTGTGTAATAAATAAATAAAACCAGTGCATTTATGTATTTTTAATTTATTGTTTTAAATAACACATTTTTTCAGTTTTTTTCTTCTTTTTCTTTTTAACAGCATCCGTACAATACTAAAACACTGATGTAACAATGGTGACCCACTAGGTGGCAGTACAATCACATCTCAAACGTTTTTCAACAGCAAGAGTATGGAGCTTAACTTCTCTAACAAGACACTATATTTCATAAATAATTTAAGTATAAACATTGAGCAGTCACTCTTCACAAAAAACAATGTTCACAACAAAAGTAAGAGATCACAAGATCAAATGCGAAATGCAAAAACACAGGATGAAGGCTTTCCGTTGCAAGTTAGTTATTTGCACTCTGATGCCTTGTTCTGGTTTTTAAGAAAAAAAAAAAAAAAAATTCCCACTGTACACTGATTTAGGTCAATCGGCCAATCAAATGATCCTGTTTCAGATCCGGCCAATCACTGCCCGTGAAACTCCCAGTGTTCCAAATACAATCGATTACACTAGTCACAGTATTGTAGCAGCTCTTCAGCACTGGCAGTAGTAAAACAATGATGTCTCTACAGTAGCAAGTCTTGGTTTGGAAACGTGTCAGGCATGGCTTCCGCAGCAGTGAGGCCCTGAAGGTATACAATTCGATTTCATCAAATGAATTGTGTGTCCATCAGGCCAAATGCCACACTCAAAGCAAATAGAGACATAAGTGTTTCTGAATATCCTTCGTTTGCTTTGAAAGCTCTCTGAATGAAATCACTGCTGATGTGCAGTCAGCAAAAGAACCACGGCTCAAGTTGCACTTCTGGCTGATGAAATAACTGTTAAAATGCTTGCTGGGCCAAAAACAATTCCATTGAACATATTACAGATTTGAGTCGATTTATGGCACTGGCTCGCGAAACATGACCATACCACACCGTTATCATTTTTGGCAAAAGAAAACGTATAGGGAAGCCCACTGTACATCTGGCAAAAGATCTGATATGTGCGTTGCTTACGTCATATCTTTGGTCAAGGATAAAACAAGGACTTGAGGGAACTTAACACTTAGAACAGATATTTGTTTGGCAAAGGGAAAAGGCTAATACATGTAATCTTGAGAGAAGCCATTCTAGTAGATGCTACAAGTCCGATTAGGAATGAGACATGGCCCACTTTAGCACTTACGCAACATCCATTTTCCAGTTCGCTCACTGACTATGAAATTAGATGGAACTTTTAGCATAAATATTTTGGTGTCTCTAAAACGCACTCTTCAGGATTGATGTTTGTGTTCGTACATTAGGTAGACTTGGTACCTACCCAAAATTCTGATTGTCATTTATAAAATAGGCCGAAATCCCAACACCCAACGATTCCGAATGTTCCGCCACAGAAAAATGGGAATTTCTGACTTTAAGTGCACTTCACGTTTGCTGCGTTCGCCTGGATTTCTTCACTTGGTTTTTGCTGAATCGACGTGACTCAACAGCCGAGTACCAGAACTAAAAATACAGATAAAGTGAAAGTCTAGTCAACATGATCCTTCTTTAAACCTCTAGCACACAATCACTTCGCCAGCCACATCGTGAAATATGTTGAACACGGTTCTACGGAGCAAGGTGTTGAGGTAAGTACCATTTGTATGGAGACCTACAGAAATGTATCAAAGAAAAAGTGCAGTGTGTTAGATTTTTGAGCGCTGGTTCCGTGGAACACTGTTTTCTAGTTGCAAAAACCAAAAAAAAAAAAACAAGGAAAATAAAAATAAAGTGCTTCCATTAATATATCCTCTCCTGAGGACAAAAAACATGAAATCTCCAAAAATTCACTCACAAAAAAAATCTACAATATTCAGCTCTCTTGAAAACATGATTTACACAAAATGTACAGTCTAATGAAGGTTTGCATTCGGACATTCATTCTCCGCACAGACATTATATATACAAAGTACCTCAGAGTACTGACTTTTTACAGTCTGCTTTTCTTCTTCGAAACAGTTATCAAAACACTGTACACATTATAAAAGCACAGTGATGAGGAAGCCGGTTAGCAGTGCACTGATGAGCAATGAAAACGGCCTCAGCTCAGCGGCTGAGTTAGGAAAAATATGCCAGTGCTCCCTCTTGGGGTGCAGAGTCTCCATGTCCTTCAGGGCATTGTAGGCGGCAGTGGTGAAGTTGGCATCTCCTGTGGTGAGCAGGTCAAACACGCAGGAGTGGAAATAGATGTCCTTAATCTCCAGTTGCTCCTTGCACTTACTGGAGGCGTTTTCGAGGGAGAAAAGCCCTCTCTGGGCTTCGACCCTCGCCTGCTGCTGAAAGCTGGCTTGCTGCAGGCCCTGCATGGGCAGCTGAAGGTGTCCCTCTTGGTCGATGCGTTCTGATGTGGGACAACCGTTCACGCAAAGCTGCAGGTCCTGCGTTTCATCGAAGGCCATGGCGAGCTCTTCTGGCATTCGCACGGCTAGCGTCAGGTAACGGCCCTGCTGGCGTATGATGATGGTGACCCCGATGTACGCGGCGTGGATCTCTACGTGCCGACCCGGAGCCTTCTCCAGGATCCAGATGCTGCGGGTCTCACTATCGCCCCCGCTGATGGTGCCGTCCACAAAAGCGGCTGGAAGGTCGTCTGTTACGGCCTGGTAGACCTTCTGGTCCGTGCATTCTTGGTATGGTTTGAAAATTATTGTGATCTTAAAAGAAGCAAAGAGAGCAGAGTTAAAAACTCAAGTTGACATGAAATAGATATTCAGCAGATATATTTTCTGAATGCATGTCATTTATCTTATAGCGATGATTCATACATTTTTTTGTTTTAACCTTGTACTTTTTAACTCAAATTGTCACAACTAGCTGGATTTCACCAATCATTTAGTCTGCTTGAATTTTCGACAATCTTTTTCAACCTAATATATTAAAGTTTGAAAGCAAAGACGTGGTGTTACTTCTATTTATTTGAAGGAAAAGAGCAAATATTCTGCATAGAATAGCCGATTTGCTTTTTATGGCCAATAGCATTATTGATACACTATTTCTTTTTTTCTCCTTTTTTTAAACACAAAATTAAATGATCTAATAATTACAACAATAAAAGCATGCATTATTATTAATGCATTAATACCCAATTAATAATACTGATATTAAGACACATTGTATAAACATCATACATGTACACTTAAAATTGTACAACATGCAAACATTTTTTTAATTCAATTTTAATTTCATAAATTTTATCCAAAAAAAAATAATACATCTATTTGACATTTTATAATGAAATAAATGCAAATTACCAATGTAAAATAATTTATCAAATGTTCCTTTTTAAACCTAATAAATTAATAAATTATGTTTTATTTTAGTATTATTCATACACTATTTTAGTGTTCATTGATTTTAATCTTTTATTTTGCGGTTTTCATTTTGTGTGCGTTTTTTTTGTTTGTTTTTTTTGCTTTTTTTTTATTAGACTTATTTTATATACGTTAGTCGTCAAGGCAACATTTGTATTTTTCAGATCAGTTTTTAAAATTTTCGTTTTTATGTTTTTGCTTTATTCAAGTTACTGAAAGCAATTCTTTATGAAGAAGAACACCAAAAGGTGTCATTTATCCCCCACCCCCCCCCCCCAAAATAAAAACTGTTTCAATGTAAAAGTTATTAGTTATTTGAGTGCATCAGTATATCAGTACCTCTGTAATAGTGTGTCATTATAAAAGAATGACTGTTTTCAAATTGGTTTCTCCATATCTGCCATTAGCTGAACAAATAGATAGTCTCGCCACAAACACATACCACTGCTGGAGTCAATGTTGCTCTGTTGGTTCGGTCAACAAACAGAGGAATGTTTTGATAGCACCACACCGTTAGTTTTTGGAGCAATCAACCAACAAATGGCCTTTTTACTCTCTGCGCATTTGACTGGGTTAGGAGAATGTTTATTAATACTGAAAATAATAACACAATTCACCTATAAAGAACTAAAGTGGTTTTCTACCCGAGACTGAAAATGAGAATTACTAATTATCGTGCTAAAACAAGAAGATCAGTATACGGCAGTTGTTTAGATTATTACATGTATTTACAGATCCGCAAACCCTTTTGCCCTGTAAGTGTTAGCCATAAAATGCAGCCAGTATACAGCCCTTATACTGTGAAACTCTAAGACTTGTGGGAAGCAAAAGCACTGGCTAACAAGAAGTGTGGCGTTACATTAGTGGCGGATGAATAGCAGCTTTGTACACAGGACAAGGATGAAAAATGATGACCAGTTGGCCATAAGGTGAGGCAGCTGAAAAGGCCTCAGTTAGGCAGTGTGTGCTAATAATTACTTGCAAATGTTTAATAATGGCTCCCCACCTTCAAGGTCAAGGGGTCAAACGAGAGGTAATTAGCATCGGCGGCCAAACTTAGCATTTGAAGCCACATCTGTCCATAGATGAGCTCAACTGCTTAAACTTGAGAACGAAAAGCAATTATCTGACGAATGCAGTCTGCTCAGGCTGTAATATTCACAAGCTTCCAGCTACTTCAGGTTATAAAAATCTGTAAACATGATCGCCAGCAGTCAATATTCTGCATCAGCATATTCGAAATGGGTGTGTGTAAGCGTTCAGAGTGTTTGACTATAAGCCTTGGAGAAATTAAGACAGAGGCTTCTTTCAAAGTGACCTTATTATGGGTCATGCCACAGCGCAGGCTTCATTCAGTCATTAATGATATTAGAATTTCACAGACACGTTGGTCACAAGTGTTAGTCATAAGACGAGAGCTGTTTGCTTTGTTCAACTTGCACCTGTGATTACTTGGTCAAAGTTGAAAGTTATAAGCCTTATCTGCTTTCTGCAGCTTTTTCTGATAATCTTATCCATATAGACTTGTATATAGAGACATCATACACTTCAAATAAAGATAAAAACAATGCAACGTTGCACAACGTGTAAATATTTTTTACGTTATATTAAAAATAAAATAGAAAGTCCTCTTGCAATTTTATATGTTTTGGATCAAATTCGTCTTAAAATCTTTAAGCTGTGAAATAACTATGAAACATATGTTTTCAGGATATGTTTGACTTGGTTAATGCTGATTTCTACAAATATGAATATATTTTTAACATTTCAAACATTTGAAATAATATTTTTAATGCTAATTAGTAATGTACAAGAAATTATCAAATGAACCTAGATTAATAAATTCTGTAAAAAAAAAAAGGTTTACAAACCAGTGTTATTTTAGTATTATTTATATATTATTATATTGTTTATTAATATTTTAAAATCTTTTATTTTTATTGTATTAGCCAGTTTTTCCCCATTAGTTTGTTATTTTATTTACTCTCATTTTATTTCAGTTAGTCATTCAGCTTTATTCTAAATATTTTTTAATAGTTTTAGTTAACAATACCAACAGCATGTTAAAGTGCTCAACTGTTTATCAGAATTTGTGTATTTTAATTTTAAGTAATTTAATTAGAATTCTAAGCAATTTTAACATAAAACACTAAATCTTTATGAGGAAGCATTTTGAAAAAAAAATTTGTTCATACTATAAAAGTAAGTTTTTAATTTCCCTTTTATTTTGATTTTAGTTTTAGTTAACATTAACAACACTGTAATTAACTAAATTATAAAGTCACATCCTACAAATGTTTTATTTTTATTTTTTAAATATGCTGCATGTCTGAGACTTTTTTCCAAGAAATTAATAAATACATCTCTACATTAAAAAAGACAAAGTAATTAAATTAAAAAATAACTCACCTTATTGGTTGCTGTGGCACTGGATCCGTATACCACTGGAACATTTGTGACCTGCACGGACAGGTAATTGTTATCAATGAGGGGCCATGCCCCTTCAACCTTACAGGTCTGAAAATGGTCTTTGAACGTCCTAAGATGAGGGTCCCCAAATAGCCCACAGAACAGGTAGGTTGGTCGTGGGTGCTCTGGAGCCCCAGTCCCTGCTCCGGGCCGTGATGCTTGGTGATGGCGGCTGTGATAGTTGCATGGCTCAATGGGGATGACGGGATGGGTAGACGATGTGGGCCCGTCTTTGGAGCAGTTCCTCTGGCTCATGAGGTCACTGATGCCCAGCATGGCAGAGTGGAAGACCAGGTTTCCTCTGCAGCTCTTGGATGTGCGCTGGGTGCAGGCGGAATAGGCTCGCAGCGCCTTGCAGAACTCAGTATCAAAGCCATCCAGTGAAGGGTTAAGATGGGAAGTGAGAGAGACAAAGTCAGTGGTGCACTTCTGGATCCGGCACTGTGGAGTCTGGACCTGGCTCTCACCTGAGAAACAACACAAAGAATCCTCATTTCAGAAATCAACCTGAAAGATTATTATAAATCATGCTAATCAAACACACAATGAATACAGCTTAAATACACATTTTCAGTGTCAAGCATGTTTTTAATTTCGTTAGAGCATTTTTGCAAAAATGTAATCATGATACCACTGTCCAGGGCTGCGTTCTCCGATAACGGTGTCTCTTAGCGCGCTACGAAGACTCTAAAGGTACACCTTAACTACA
>JAUCMT010000105.1:17321007-17344011 GCA_032357475.1 Enteromius thamalakanensis
CGCTAAAGATAAGGTACGTCTTAAGGTACAACTTAAGAACGACGTAGCGTTAAGGTGGTTTCGGAGAACGCAGCCCAGATTGTTAACTATTAACTATTTGTTTCAATAAATTCTATTAACAGAAGGATAGTTTTTATGTTTAGGTATTGGGTAGGATTAGGGATGTAGAATAAGGCATTAATATGTGCTTAATTAGCGCTAATAAATGTTAACGTCAGGTAATACGCATGCTAATAAGCAATTTATAAAAAATACACTTTACCTTAAAATCACACATAAAAAACCTGTTGTGTACACTCTATTCACATTGCAAGAAAAATATGATTTTTTTTACTAGATTGTTGTACCACATAACTTTTAAAATAAAAAAAAATCTTGAAAGTGGCACAAAAATATTTCAAAACCAAATGAAACAAACAGAAATTCAAAGAGAACATTTGGCATACGTCTTAAATTAATTATTTAAAAAAATACTAACTTAACCAGTTGAACACATAGCTAAACTATGAACAAAAGAGCACAAATACTCTAACATCCATTGTTGTTAATCGTGTCATAAACCAGTTTCAACTGCTTAAACATAATAAGGTGTGCTAGTGGACTGAGCGTTTCCTCACGGCGTGACTCCATGTGTGTTTTACATTATGGTCTCGAAACATTAACAGTCGGCTCAACAAGGGTGTGAAACCTCCTGTTATCTACAAAGGAGAATGCTTATGGCCACAATAAAATCAAATAAAACGGTACTTCAAATGAGAAAAAGATCACAGGTGGCTTTTCTGGCCACAAAAAGCCAGCAGCACATGTGTTTGTAAGCACAAAAGTCTCGGCATGCAAACTACATGCAACTATTTACCTCAGAGCGTCATTAGGGTGTGGTCATGCTAGTGTAGCAACTAAAAGTGTTTTCTTTGAATACTACTGCACTTGGAGTCGACCCAATAACACTTTTATGGTGTTATACACACTTGTTGTGGAAAATACACTCAAGATCTTGTTGTCACGTCATGCGCCGCCCCCATTTAGCCACCAATGACATCGCACAAGCAGAACAAAATCTCCCGGAGAAGGACAACAGCCTCCACACTGCATCACTTACAGTCTTAATGCCTCACTTTTGAGTGCAGCCCAATTGCATTAGCTCAGAGAGAGGCCGTCCTAATCTGATATCAGCTGCAGCCTCTCCATTAACACGCTTGTGATGACTCTATCTTACACAGTCAGGGCCACCCATTTCTGCCTGCCACGCCAATAACTCCCACCGCAGTGGATTCAAATGCATCTGATTTGATTATCAGATGACGCGGAGTGCTGTAGCGGATCGGCCGATCCGCGTTGCGCTGCAGTCGGCACTGGAGGAGAAGGAGGCATGACAAAGCACGGGCCAGATTGGGTTTCAGTAACACGCTGTAAGACAATACAGTAGCCTGGCTGAAGCCATGTTGATGTTGTGCTAGAAAGACATTGGCTGCAAGCGGGAGGAAAAAGGCAGTCCCCGCTCCCATCCACCTCCCGCTGTGTTTTATCAGGCAAGGCTCCAGTGACATCTGTACCAGAACAAAAAAACTCAAATACTTGGCAAGGCATGCAAGACAAAGCCATCTCCGGCACATTCCCATTTATAGTCCGAGCGGATGCTCAAAGCAGATGCGCACCAAGTAATATACAAGGACCAACAAATTTAAAGAATCGTGACCCTGGTAAATGGGGAAGGGAATGAAACCACGAAGGCCGTGCTGCGGACGTAACCGCATTAGGTAGGTATGTCCTACATATCACGGAGAAACAGAGAGGCTTTTCATGGAGCCCATTGTGACCCCGTCGTCCATCGAATGCATGTGCCTCCATTGTTTTCACCTCTAAAGAGCATGACATGAAGAGTTGGGAAGGTATATCTATGCTATTTTGTGAGAAATAGAGTGTAAACTTTAAACATGTGGGAGCTTTCAGTGACAAATCTACCACCCGTCTGTAATTCAATTCACAGCAATCCTGGACATGAGTTGTTTTTGCAGGTTGCTTGTTCAAACACAATTAGCTCGTCACCTGACAATCGCCTTAAAACCTGGTGCAATTGAATTCCAAGTCTTACCCTCAGAAGAGGACAATAGATTGATTTTCCTTACATCCTTCTGCCTAAATCTGTGCTAAACACTTGCGAGGAACGTCTTAGGGGACCCCCAGTTGGGGGCAGCAGATCCTAAGCTAGTGCTGGCGGATGAGGGGGAGAAAAAAAAGAAAGAAAGAAAGAAAGAAAAAAAATAATCACACTTTGTGTTAGAATGTGTCAGTGTCCTGACAAATGTTTAACCTTAAACACTGAAATGCCAGAAATCTAAAGGAGGAATCATTTGAATTGCTTTTAAAGGGGTTTAATGTGAGGCAAATCAATCCTAAAATACCTACTAAATATTTTATGCTTAATAATCAATAATATTAAAAAGCAAACATTGAATATTAAAAATGAAAAAAACATTTCGAGTGCATATTATTCCTCTAAAGTACACAAAGGCACAGTATGGAGAGAGCACTGTTTGTTTCACAGATTCAGTTCATCTCTGCGATCCTGCTGCTGGGGTGATCCGTCTCGTTTTGAGCACAGTGAACACCCTTGTTGCTATTAAGTCGTTGGAAATATTTTCTCAGGGTGGCTGGCCGTTTGAGCAGCCATTCTCAGCTGCAGAGGGGCCCAAAGAGTGTGTGCGGAGTGAAATTTCAAGATGTGGAATTTGGCCAGGGCAGAGAGGTCAACAGGCCCACGCCTTCTCCAGGAGTCAACGTGAAGATCTGGAGAAAGCAGTGGGTTTACGAGACTCAACGACTAAATGACATCTCCAGCCTTACATTTAGAGCACATATACTGTGTTGCACTAAACTTTGGAATCTGGTTTAATATGCTTGTTTGTCAGCCTTTCGTTTTTCTTCTTATTTGTAACTTCAGGCTTTTCATAACCTTGCTACAGCACAATAAAAAAGAAATCACGCTGCAGCCATTTTAGAAAGTATTAGTAAGATTTATCTCTGTAAACCACAAAAGCGTCCATTAAAAGTTTTAAAAGGCACCTTTTTACAGGTAGTCTGTAAAATCATACAATCATTAAACAATAAAGCACTATTCCAGACATGAGAAAAGACAGAGAGAAAAAGAGAATGAAAAAAAATAAATAAATAAGAAAAAAAAATCTGAACAGCTGCAACTGTCTCTCGCTTCTGTCAAGATTATAATCCAATTAAATACTACCAAGGGGTAGATGTATATTTGGGACTAAACCAATTGAGAGACGATAAAGCCAGATTTAAATGCCAAGCATGCAGTTGCTAAAAAAAATATTTCATATGCATGTTTTCTTAAATCCTACGTTCTTTATTTCCTTAACAAATAAAACATTCAAAATATATCACATATATCTATTAACTTTACCTTTAGTATATTGCCAATGAAAAGAATGCAAACGTACAGCTTTTGATACTGAAGCCTATCAAGAGCATAAAAGGGACATACTCTTGGAATGGTCACACTGTGTAAATTTAATGCTCATTATAAAAAAGAATAATAATTTCGATGGAACATATTGCTTATATCTTCAGAATTTACATTTAAAACTAAAAAATAAATAAATTGAAATATATATGTAGGTTAAGCCATATCAATTTTTTTTCTCTCATTGATAGCAAAGTGCGTAATGCCTGACTGCCCGGGGTCCATGTTAAATTAATTATGAAGGTGTGACTGCTCAATGGACACCCAGCAGCATTCCATATCCTCTTAATTCACAATGGCATTAACACAGTCTACGGCCAGGACACCCAAAGTGGAGCACTTGACAAGGTGCCAAGTGAAAACAGGGCACCAAATGTGTAGTATTCACAGTCTCCTGCTCAGAAGACAACCCAGTTTCAACAAAATCATTTACTGGTCAATAAATAAATAAAATAACTAATATTTTTGCTGACTATAACTGAGGAGTACTTTAATTCTTTTTAAAACACTTATCAATACCGCCAAACCCTAAATAAATAATAAAACAGATAAAAAGCTAGATGGATGGGAACACATTTTATCACCACCTCGTTGCAACTTGACAGCATGCTGTCTGCCATCACAAAAACAAAAAAACAAAAACGAATCAACATTCACCCGTGAATCGAAATTAATTACCATAATGATCACTCATAAATATTTAATTTCCTTTGAAAAGCAACCAATCCAGGCAAGCGCAAGAAGGACGCGTAGATCAATGCACTACATTTATTGGAAATAAAGCAACAATAACTGTGCAAGAAGAAGACACGGATAAAGGACACTGCCTCAGACTGTAAAACTGTCAAATAAAGAACTAGAATCCACTTTTTTGTGAGGATATATCTGAATATTAACCAGCACTATCATAATATAGCGCGTAAATCCAATTCTTCATTTATTAAGCGAGAATTAAATCTCCCCTCAAGACAAAATCTACTTTTAAAGGTGTTTTAATATATATTTAACTTGTTCACGTTCAATGAATCATGCATAAAGTGTTAAAATAGTGTTTACCTATGTGAGTGAGAGAGGAGAGGGTGCACAGCACTAGTAGATGTAGTAGCGGAGAGATGAGGCGCTCAGCCCCGGGGTAGTAAGATCCTGCTCTCCCCATACCCATCCATCCATCCAGAGAGACTCAAGAGTACTCCACGGGTCAAGAGATCGGGCCTCGCTTCTCCGGATGTAACGCAACGTAAGGCTGCGTAACTCTCTTAAGACGCGACTACTTTTAGGTAACACAAACCGTCCATAAGAGAAACAAAGTAGTGATTTAGGAAAGTCCGATCCAAAACACTTCTTCCTGGAGCACTGGAGGACAAGGCTATTTAGTTTGTATTCGGTGAAGATAATCAGCCCGGAAGAATTCTGTTAACGTGCTAAAATTAATCTGCGCCCCGCAATCGCCCGATTCATGTTGCCTACACATCAGTTTTCTCCGCCACAAGGAAATCTAGCCCCGTCTTTCCCCAATGATCGATAGTGAATCAACCTAACCCAGAGTTTAGCGGAAACCCCGCCCACACAGACACACAAACCCCGCCCCCAAAACATACACCCCAGCCGCAGATTGACAGCAGAGCTCTCACTTTTAGCAGGAGGAAAATAGATGCAGTGGTCTTGAGGTGTTTTTTGTTTCCTTCCCATTTCTGAGAATTAAACAAACTTAACGGGCTATCAGGACAAAACACCATCACAATAACACCCCATACACGGGTTTAGTATCAAAATATACATAGCCTACATTCAAGATTCATAATTTTTATTTGCCATTTGCAAATAGAGGATAAAACAGGGAATAGAACATTATAAACTATAAATAAAGTATCTATAAATAAATTAATTCTTAAGAGAGAAGTGTTTTTTCTTTAAATGCAGGTACTTATACATGTCAAAGTTAGTCCAAGCTGCAGATCAAGGATATTGCACATTTTGTTCTGTTTCACAGAAAACCACCTTGTGCATCACAAGCGAGGTGAGATGTGGTGTTGTTGTATTTATTTTTAATACATACATGCTACTGTATGTGTGTTTGCGCGCGCATGTGTGTGTGTGGTTGAGACCTGTAGCAGTTAACAAAAATTTAGCAACAAAACCTACAATAAATAAAATAAACACAGAAAAATATTAAGTTTCATGACTCCAAATTTTTCTAAAATAAAATAAAAAAATGCAAAATATTTATTTTTCAATTCTAGTTTTTGATACATTGTTTAATAAAATGTGGAAACTTTTCAACTTCTCTTAATTTAATTTAAAGAAAGCACAATTCTTAAAAAAAACCCCAAAAAACATTCAATTCAGGATATACATGTATACATTAAGATGCAGATGTAAATACAAACATAAAACTGTAAACCTAACACTAAACTGAAACAACCAATCACAGAAAAATAAACAAATATGTCAAAGCTTGAAAGCTAGCAAAAATTAAACGAAAAGGGCGCAATAAAAAATATTGATTATTACAGTTATTGCTACAGAGATAAAGTTTGCACAGTGTACCATGGAAAATATAATTAGACCCCTTTATGCAGGTTGTTGATGACATAAACAGTCATAAGTGTGTAATTAAGCTGCAGTTTATGGGAAAATTCATAATGAGAATCAGACAAAGAAACGTGAGCCAATTGTATGATGATATCATTAGCTGCTTTATAGCAATAACATACTAAGACCACAAGACTTTACAAGACATCAATACAGACCTACTTCCTGTGCTGGACAGCTACAGAGCAAATGGTATTTATAGGGCCACAAGCTCCCACTCACTGTAGAGAAAGCAGCACTACGGCCGTCCAGCAGGGGAGCAGCAGTGTTAGAAATCCAAGACCAGCTCCACTCTCTTAATACAATACAAAATCAATTCAAAGAGAATGTAGGAGACCAAACATCAACCCATTTTTATATGAATACACAAAATTGGGTTATGCTGTGCTAAACGGCTCGCAGGGATTCCTTGTTTCAAATGATAATACTGGAAATTATCCTGTGTTTAGTTGTTTTTGTGGTAGAGGACAAAGCAGGCTGTTTATAAGTTGATTAGAGCATTGGAACAGCAGTTTAACGGGATAGCAGCGTGTAAAGTGTGAAGGCTTAAGGGTAATTGCCTTTAACCCAATTCCTTTTCTTGCACTGCTTAAGTGGTCAGTCAAAAATCAGACGAGGTGTAAGAAGTACTTTGCCAGCCGTAGGATTAGAGGGATTTTTTGGATTTCTTTTGGTCATAACACTGACCTGGTTCTCACTATAGTGTGACGTCCCTTGGGAACCAGATTATAGAATTATTATCCAAAAGCCCAAAAGCGTATGTTAGGTGTGGAAAAAATCCAAGTTGACCAAATTTCATGAGCATGTATTGGAGTCCCAATGCTGGTGTCCCATAAGCCTAAAGGATACACAGAGTGTGTATTGTCTTAGAGTGCTGTGATAATGGCTTATTGATTGGTCATGGAGAGCATGCATTCAGTTATGTCAGGGTCCCAGCTTAGTCCCCTCTGGCACATTTGAATATAGGTCAATGGTCAGTCACTATTATAACCTCTAAGTGCCCCTACAAACCACAAAGTAGTTCTGTGAGGCATAAACTTTGACATTGAAATTGACATTAGCTAATTTGATGGATGGTATATGCAAGCTTTAATTAACACTTTTCTTGAAAATCATTGTGGTACATTGTGACCCCTAGGAAATTATTTTAGTACATGAAATACGTGCTCATCTCAAAACAGGTGTTTTTAATTCATGCAATCAGAGTTAACTAAAGGGTTAACTAAAACCATAAAGAAACCATGTTTTTGTGTAAATAAAATAAAGATGTAAATTTTACCAAAACAACATTTCTCATTTTAATTTAGTTTAACATGATTTACTAAAACAACTACAACAAAAAACTAAACCAAAATATTAAAATAAAAAATGCACAAATTGCTTCATTTTCATTCGCTAAAATGAAAAGTAAATCATACGAAAATCGATAATAAGAAAAAAAAAAGCAATGCGTTAACTGCCTTTTTAATGGTGTTGTTTTTTTGGTGTTGTTGTTTTTTGGTGATTTGTAAAATCTATACAAAATAGTTGTTTTCAAAATTGCCCCAATAAGTTGATCCCAAACCTCTATAGAGGAGCTAATAGCCTCAATAGAAAATCTATATCAGTAGTACGATGCATGAATTAAAATGAACAAACACCATTTTTGAGACACAGATTTTCTTTGTCAGTACCGAAGGGCATTGGGCTCTAGGCCAGTCTTATTTACTGTGCTTTGTCTGTCCAGCTGGCCTAGCTGCACTTCTCCTAATACGTCAATAGACAAGCTTGAGAGCATACCATCTCCGGACAACAACTCTCCGCACAGCTGCAAGAGGAAGGGCCGGAGCCTGAACCCAACTCCCACAAAGAGCTGACCCTAACATTTCAGCTCAGTGACAACATCAAGGAAACATGGCTGAACTTGCCTGAGACTTTCATGTCAGTCAGAGAAAAAGGCGAGCCCTGTGCCATGCCCTCCACGGTAAGAGGACAACGGGATAGTCTTACAGCCCCTCCGCGTCCCAGCAGGCACCCTTGTTCTGCAGCTGTACATGTTTAATGTATAATACATCTTACTGTCAGAATCACTCTTGAGGTTGACCTACAAAATCTCGCTTCAGAAACTAGATATTTTGATTTAAAAACACCATCGGGCTCACTGATTTGACACTAATTTGACTTATACAAGGATAAACGATGTATAATCACGAACGGCATTTGTTTTACCATCAGTAATTACTCTATCTCATTTTGCCAGTGCTCTTGCTGTGTTAAATGTACAGCGTAGAAAGAAGCATGCTAAATTAACCATTCTAATGAGTTTCCATTATTGTGATCTGCAAATCACCCAGCAAAAGACCAGGAGAGCGTTTGATTACAGCAGATAGAGCTGGAAAAAACACGTAAGAGGGTCCTGCATGCATTGTGGCGACCATAATCACACCGATGGGACCACCCCAAAGGTCATGTTACCGCAAGTTATCAAACCTCCATGTAGATACATGTCATTGAACCAACGGTGTAGCTCTTATCATTCGAACACAGGTTATCTTTGATTGGTCTTGTTTGGAGCAGCCAACACAGTGGTTCCTTTCATTCAGCGGCCAGACACAAAGCTGCTCTTTTATCTTTACTTCCCCCCTTAAGCACCTTTGGGGGGAAAACAACGAAGCTCCTATTCCAAAGCATCCATTTTAATTAAAAAGAGAGGCAAACATCAGATGATGCTCAATCGTATCGAATGTAGTGAGGAGAAAGAGCGGAGGGAGTGTGTTCGGTGTTCTTTGACCTTGTTTCCCCATTCCCAGCCATCTGTTTTGGCCACTGTCAAAAGCCTCTTTGGTGGCTCCCTGGCAAGGCCTCACCCCTCGCTAGACTTCCTCTATGCTTAGGGGACATTTAATATGGTGTCTGATACATACTGTTCTGTGACACCTCAAGACAAGGGTCTCTTTGTGCTGCTGCAGGGTCCCTCTAGAAGGTACTGCAGGGCTGCAGTCACACACAGACAGGCACATGGCGGACACACACTCTCTAATACGAAAACACGAGCACGCGCCCATGCACTCAGACCACGCGAACGCCTCCTCCTGGAGGGCTTGGCCCCGTACACAAGCTCTCTCTTTCTGTCTTAAGCACACACGCAGAAAGTCCGAAAAAATGCAGCTGAAGAAAAAGCTAATGAGGCACATCTCTTGCATTCCTGCTCGGTTTTTGGCAGTAAAGGCATTTGCCACAGTCGCACAAGAGAGCCTTACACAACTCCACAGGTGTTGGCTTTGCAACAGCACCTGACAAAAATGAAACCGTTCTAAGCCGTGGACAGTACAGCATTCAATGAGCACCGCCTCAGCCAAAGCAATTACTGAAAATATGCAGTGCATCCAGTGCTGTTATATTCGGCACGGACATGTGATTTTCCAAATGGGATTGAATGTTCTTTGGCAAATTCTCAAAATGGTCACTCCATGCTGACAAAAAAGGGGATGCAACAACTTTATTTAATACAACAGTTAGTTCAGGTCTTCTGTGTTGTATTATTTATCATATTTTGCTTGTCTGTGTTCTCAACTTTCAAAAGCAGAGCTAAAGTGATGAGGTTTTGTGTTTTCTCGCTGCAGGATATTTTTGAAGTTTTGTTGTCTCTCACCAGTGAGCATGAAAACCTGGAGTGGAAGCGGCTTTAGTTTAGTCTGTAACAAGACATTTGCATATAAATAAGTTCCTGAAGGATTAATTCAAGTAAATGTTTTTCTTCTTATGTCCTGAGAAATACAGGAAATACATCAGATTGCAGAGGTAAAATGTGCTGCAATTCATGCTGACTTTTAGGGAACATTTCTGCTGACACCAAAAAAAATATGCAAACTAAATGGCCAACATCACGCTCAGATTTTATTGTGATTACGTGTGTTCAGATCACTGGTGTGGCTCAATGCTGAACCCTGCACATAATGTGGGGGGGAAACAAGATACAGAGGCCATTCACTAAGAAAAATGGTGTTTCACAGGTGTTTTACCCAAAATTTGGATTATAAATAGTATTAGATTATACATTGTATACTGAACATTGGATTATACATTATACATTGTAATGTATACATTGTTATATTGATTGTACATTAAATTGGGCTGTGTTTAAAGGAAATGTCTGTAAACTTAATGGATAATGCCCTGGCAAAAAAATAAATAAATCACTATTACCTTTTCCGTTTTTTTGTAGATTTTGAGTAAAAGAACTGTCCCAGAGTTTGTTTCTGCATTTTACTGAACTTAATAGTAAAATGTGGCCACTGTTTCACTAAAATGAGGGACAGAATTTGTAAAGCGTGGAAGTTAAAGTAATAGACTTTACAGAGAATAAGTCTCTAACCCTTTGTGATTTCTGTGGTCATGATATCTATTTTGCCCCATATATCTATGTCTATGTGTGGGACACCGTACAGAAGAAAGTCAGACAAACAGGCTTATAATAACATGAGAGTGAGTAAATGATAACACAGTTTTCATTTTGAGCATTGTTGGCTGTAACTTACATTATTGACAGGCTCTAGCACAATCTCATCCCTTTCTTTTTCTCTTCTCTTTTTATTCCATTATATCCAAAAGAAAAAACACTAATACTCATGTATAAAGCCTAACCGGTGCATTGTGACCAAACCAACCTGATCTCACAGCAATTCGTACATATTTTTATTCGTACAAATTTGTACGACGTCACTCCTTCGAATTCATACGATTTCTTCTAAATCGTACCTATTTTACTAGTTGCCAATTTATATAAATTTGTATGAATTACATAAACCTAACCCCGCCCCTAAACCTACCTGTCACTGGGTTTTAGACAAATCGTACAAAATCGTACGAGAAAGGTTGTATGAATTCGTACGAATTAGCACGAATTTGGCACCTTGTATGAATACGTACGAATTGTTTGTGAGACTGTGTTGGACCAAACTCATCCCTCAGATTTCAGGCCAAGGCCCACAGCAAAAATTAATCTGTATTTGTTTGTGTTTCGGTGCTTGAGTCAAATCACAGTCTGAATAAAAAACAAACCCCTGACTCCGTAGATATGCAAATATAGCACAACTGACAACTTCAATCCTTGTTTTTTTTTTTTTTTTCTCCCAGTGCATCAATAGAAACCCTCTCTTGCACCCCCAGCCTCAGCGCATCATCTACCGCTGCCTCCTGGGACAGCAGTCTTCACAAGCCAACATATGGGTTTCATGTTTAATGCATAAGTTCAGTATGAGCCAAGCGTCTATTCTTAAAGCACTGTATGGTGGTTTGGGCTCCGAAGACGGGTCTCTGTCGTAATTATAATATTAAATACCTCTTTTAGAAGCAACATTGGATTGCTTTCATTTGCTGCGCTGACACCAAATGTGTGGGCTTTATACAATCGCTCGGCTAATGACAGTAAAATAAAGACAGCTGTCAATCTGGATCAGGATAGAGCTGAGCGCACTGTTTTTTTTTCCACTAATGAAGCAGAACACTTTTAAATTGTAGACTGTGAAAAATACAGCCTTGTTTTGACTGGAAAGACAATGTAAGAAAATGTCTTTTTTTTATTAAGAGCATTTCAAGGTTGACTCTACAAGATGTAGACGTGTTGGTTATGTTTCAGCAGTGGAGTATCAGATACTGAAAATACTCACTGTTTGACGGTGACCACAATCATGCTGATGGTGATGTTGAATTCCAGTTTGTGATGCAGAGCTATAAGAAGATCACCCCACCTTATAGGCCTCTGGCGATAATGTCTAATATACTCTCATCAGTATCTGGCGGAGAGCTCATAAACATATATTCATCACATATGTATTGCTCTCCAGTGGATTTCAGCTTACTATCCTGGTAGAAATGCAACATAATTCAATAGAGAGATATTGCATGAATGACAATTCATTGCTAATGGTTTTACATCACTGATTAATTCCCAAACACTGCTGACACATTCATTATTATCCTGGCAAATTCAATGATACCTTCAGGGTTGCCAAGTCTGCAGTTTTCCTGTGGAATTGGGCTTTTTTTAAAACCGTTTCCAGGGTAAAGGTTAAATGTTTGACATTTTGCATAAATTATATTGGACAAAAATGCTTGTGCTACAAAAAGCCTATAAGGGGTAAAAATATAAATGTTGTTGAACTGTATATCAGCTCTCTACAAACCCTGCACAGCCAGTCGAAATCAATGGCTGAAACAACCTGTTGTTAATGCATTTTATTAGTAAAGATTTATACACAAATTTAATTTATAGCTGTGGGTAGTTTTCACTAGGATTCAATAGATTTACCCACAACCCATAATGTACCACACTGCCCATGCAGACATCGAAATATGTGTCTGTAGTTTTAAAACCCAAACTATTTTCAGGACTAGCAACTTAAAAGTGCCAATAGCCTGGGACCCACTCGCATTTAGTTCACGTCTGCTGGGATTGTAACCTCTTTTCCAGATCTCCAATCACCAATGCAAATACCCCCGTTACTGTAAAACACAGGAAATGTGGGATTTGTTGTTCAGGAGTTCTCCACACATCTGCGCTCCCATGTGTGCCGGGGCAGATGTCAAAATTCCTCAGATCCTTTGGGAATAGTTTGCACTCTGATGAAAATAACCAGTCTGCACCGGTTTACTCGGCTCTGATTTCAAGAGCAAACTAACTGAGCAAATCTGCTGTCAAGACTCATAGTTTATACAGTATCAGTCAGGAAAGCTTTTGAGGTGGATGTTTATAATGTGTCTTGATATTCGTCAGGCAAGTTCTTGGAAAATAAGTGGAGGCGGCAGAGGTGTGTGTGTGTGTCTGTCAGTTCCAGAGAGCTGGTGTTGAGACAAGTGTGCTTCCCAAAGGTCTGCTGAGCTGAGCTATTCCCGCCCACTTCCTCAACACTTGCCACATTGTCACCGGGCTCCATGAAGGGGAGATGAGCCAACAAATGACTCGAGCTGAATTCCTCACAGCTGGCACTACAGAGCTCTCAGCCAAGAGACTTCTGCATTTCTAGCCACCTTTCGTATCTGGTGTTTGGTTGTGATGAATATAGAATAAATGTAGATAAGCTGTGTGGTTTGGGCAAAGTTGGCCAGTTATTGATGACCATTCTTTAAGAAACTGGCTTTAATTGGCAAGTAGCTTGGTTAGAAATTTGTTTTAGCCTAGTTTTGTATTTCTGCGTTTTCCCTTATAGTGCAGCATCTGTTGTTCTGTCCTCCAGGGTGCTCCGTCTAGAAAACCTGCCAACAAATTAAAGTAAACCATTCCTTTTCATATTAATAAATGTGTTTGTTTTCCCCTTTTAAAATATCGCTTTGTTTACTTTTTATGCTTGTATTAGATTGAGAGAATCACATAAGATTCAGTCGAGCAACCATCATTTATTTATAATTCATTTGTAGCTTATTCTGCGAAACAAATGTACCATGAAGAATCAGATTTGTGTGAATTCGCATAGACAAATACTGCAGAGTTATTAGTTTAAAGCAGGTTTATTAGCTGATTATGACAAGCTGACATCGTCTCATAAGATGTCTTAGGATCTGATAGCTAGAATAACATCCTAAATAATTAATAGATGTGAATTTTTAATCAGTCTGTCAATTCAAATCAGTGATTCTGGAACAATAAGTGAAACTGAAGACATTTGAGTCAGCATCAGAAGATGTAAGAAATCTGCAGTTCAGTCTCCCTATTAAGGGCCATTCTGGAAACAATATCAGCATTAGTATTCACTTTAAGACAGGGATTGTTTATTAATCTCTTTAAAATGCCTTTTTAAAAGCAAACCTCTGAGTCTCTCTTTACACATGTGGATGTCATTTGTTTCTGGCAACAGTTTAAATCCAAATGCACAGCAGCCATTACTGTTCCTCAGCGCCTGTGACTCTCAGAGTATCACTTTCAAAACAGCAAAGCATTCATGCGTTACGGTTTTCAGCGAATTATAACTTGCTTAAATATTTGAGATATATTTTTCGAAACAAAGGTAAATAGAATGGCTTTAATGAGCAAGAGAAAAGACAGGTGTTGTGGAGGATCCTGACTGGCAGAAGAAGAGAAGCTGGAAAGCTGGTGAGAGTTTTTAAATGAAAGGCAGGTTGATTTATAATGCTTTTCATTTGACCCGAGGCCTGTGAAATGTGCGCTGGCAGGAGTGAGTCTACAGGCTCTGCAACCAGTCTCTTTGTTGTTTGCTAGGCTGTGGAGGTCTTTCATAAGCGTTTGAACTGCCATACACCTTGTGCTCTCATGGGGACAAGTGAAGATAAACAAACATGCATTAGTGTTAATGATTTAATGAGATGTTCGTAACAGAGTATGTTAATTTCACAGATGAACCCCTGATATATCGCTCTGGAAGCAGCTACTGTATGTACATTTCTGCGTCGGATTGCCGTTTTAAGTTTTAAATAGTCTTGTCCGTCTGGTTTTCAGACGGTGTCAGTTACATATCTAATGCTGGAGCACATATTGAGGCTCTGCATGACTGGAGTTCATGCTGTCCCACCTTTTTGGGCCTGCTTAAATCAGTTTGAAACTAATTATAATTAAACTCTAAAACAAGCCTCTAGAATCAAACAAAGGCTCGTGGATGTTAATGAGACAGTGTGCTCACTGCCCATGTCAGGGATGTTGTTTTTATGTACCACTGGATAGACTCACATAGGTTTTCATTACATACTTTTATTTAATGTGTATTTAGCCTATTTAATATGAAATATTAATATGATTTACTGGTAACTTTTTGTGTTAAATTAACAAATCATTGAAAATAGTTTTCATTACATACTTTAGTTATGTAAAATAAAAAATTACTGTTTAAATTTTATTTTAAATGTATTATTTATTTGATGTTTATTTTATTTAATTACATACTGTTTGATTGGCCATTTCAAATGAATAAATATTAACTAATTTTGTGTTATTAATAATAATAACAATATTAATAAATTATTATAAAGTTTTCTTTACTTATGTTGCAGGTATTAATAAAATTTAGTTTTTAAAAATTCTTTATTTATTATTTAACTATTAAATTAACAATGTGTTATTATTATTGTTTTCATTGCTTTATTTGGGTATTTAAAATGAAATAGATTAATATAATTAATATGTTTTAACAAACGTTTCATGCAGTAATAAATTATACATAATTATTTAATTAATGTAGAATTCACTCCTTACACTAGATTTCATTACATGCATTAAATTGGAGACATAATTACTGTTAAATTATTGTATATTATTTATATAACAACATTATTGAACAGATATAGTCAAATAATATATAATACTACTACTACACAATATTTCCTTATTTGCTCATATAATGAATGAGATCTTTGTTGGCGTTCAGTTAAACAAAATTGCAGTATTGAAAAACATTTTACCTCATTTTAACATGGTAAAAAATATCAATAACTATTTATGTGATATCATTGCCTTTTGTTGTTGTTACTGTTGAAATCTGTTATATCCGCATCTAAGGTCTGTCAGGTATTAATGCATATTTGACAATTTAACAACGCACATAATGGTTTCGTGTTCTTCACTGGGTGAATGAATGATGGGCCATTTACATTAAAAATCCCTGGTGAATTGCAAATTACCGAAGACCCCTCTCCTCCACCTCTTTCTAAATGGAGAGATCGTGGGTGTCTGATTAAACCATAATTGCAGCCATTTGGCTTAAGATTCACTTGTCTGGCTGGGAGAGAAGTAATTAAGGTGAGTATGGATGCAATGATTTGCCAGGCCTGTCTGAGACTCACGCTCCGATCACAATCCAGGGTCTGGAACGGAGGATTATTCCAGTCCTTAGAGACACTGTGTTGACGGGGTAAAAATGCCATTTTGTAGTAAATAAGCCAGAGTAAACTTGCTTGAAACCCCCCTTTTCAAAGAGAAATTATCTTAAGGGGCGGACTGAGCTGAATCCAGCAGGAGAGTGCCAGGATTTAGTCCTGGTTTGGTGATGCTGAGCAGGACCTTGGAGGCTTCACTCAGCACTCAATTAATAAAACTGCACCTGCGAGCTAAAGGATCAAGCCTTGCATCAAACACAACACTTGGAATACAAAATAAGAAACAGCAAAGCTAGCATGATAAATTAACCTTTTAAATACCAGACAAAAGCTTGTGGTCTAAGTCTCACACTACTAAATAATACAAAAATTAGACCGCAATATATTTATATACACAGTATTTACCTCTAAACAACAAATAATACTAATAAAACACTAATACAATGGGTCATTTACTGCAGACTTGACATTCATGTGGACTCCAGCATCATAACTCAACGAGAAATATGATTTTCCTAGTTATTTCAACTTTGTTTGTTACATTTCTAAATCCACTTAAACATCAACATACAGTACAGCTTGCTTAAAGAAATAGTTTAACCAGAAATGAACTAAAATTGTAAATTTGTTTCTTAAAAACATGCAACTTGCATTTCACAAGACAATAACAGATGGGCTAGAGAGGTGTGGATTATTCGTGTATTATTTCAATGTTTTATCAGCTGTTTGGACTGGTCTGATGGCACCCATTCACTGCAGAGGATCCATTGATGAGCAAGTGACATACTATAATGCTACATTTCTTCAAATCTGTTCGTATGAAGAATCAAACTCCTCCACATCTTGGATGGCCTGAGGGTGAGTACATACTTTTAACATGATTTTGTAATCAAAAATTGGAATAGGGAACTTGTTTTTGTTTTATATTTTATGGCAAGTGCTCTTCGAAATGTGTGTTCTACGTTTTTTTTGTAGCTTCTTTAGGCCTCCGTTTATTTAGACTTGACCGAGCTGAATATCGCAGTCTTTCTTACTTCCTTTGCCAAAGCTACGAAGGTCCCTTGTGTTTCAAAGGTTAGGCCCTCTCATTCTGTTTATAATGCCTTGGACAGCCATCGCGACCCAACCGTGACTATGAATAAATCTCTATGGTCTATATGAATCATGCATTAATCAAATAATTGATCGACTGGATGAGATTCCAGTAAGCATATGACCACAAGAAATTGGATTAATGTTTTTCCTGCTGTAAACAACGATATCTTGTGGTCAGAACGCAGTTTTTATAACAGTCCACATTGAGCTGCATGGCTTTGAACAAGTAATATATCCCTGAGACAATAATATGAGTTTGTTACGCAACAGCATTTCTAAGGCACATTATAAATCAGTTCTAAGAAACTGCTTGGCATTCATTACACAACACTTTAGCATGCTTCCAAACCTTATATTAAAACATTTATGGCACTACTTTTCTGTGTTAAGATTTTATAGATCGTCTCTCATGCAACAAGACAATATGACAAAGTACTATAATTAAAAAAAAGAAAAACAAGCATTAAAAAGAACTGAGATGAGCTAGATGTTTTTTTCCACCATCCCCCTGATGTCTAAGAGTGAAACTCAAGCTGAGATTCCTCAGGCTGCTGTCAATGCTGTATATTAGACTGTGTCCTGAGGCTGTGCACCTGGGTGCTGCTGACACTACCAGCAGCAATGTTGACAATATTTATGGTCACTTCAGGGTGACCACAGATGTTTGAACATCTTTTGCATTCGTCTGGGACACTTCTGGGCATTTGTCTGCCATGGCTTCTTGAGTACAGCACACGAAGGACTACATGTTTTTCCACAACACATACACATCTCTCACATTCACATTAACCCAGCCTTATTACCCAGCAAGCAATAGTGCTTGAGCTGGCCTTGAATCAGATATGTAGCACTTCTGACAGAACTCAGTGGCACAGTTCTGTGTTGACATAAAGAGAAATACTGTTTAATAAAAAAAGCACCTCCATGCGATCACCTTTTTCCTTTGCATGGAAAAGGCTTTTTTTAAATAGATTTAAAATGTCTTCTTTTTATATTTCATATTTCTGACATCTTGTCTAAATATGAGATTATATCTTTATCTGACTTTATTTTTCAAAATTCTGTTTATATCTTGTATTTATCACATTTTGTTTAAACTTGCAATTCTGACCTTTTTCTCAGCATTATGTTTATTTCTCATATGTCTGATGTTTTGTCTAATAATTATGAGATTATCTTGCAATTCTATCTTTTTTATTTGAATTCTAAGTTCATGTCTAGCAGTTTTGACCTTTTCCTCAGAATTCTGAGTTTATTTTCGAGATTAAATCTTGGAATTCTTTTTTATAATTTGTCATTCGCATGGTTCTTGTTTTTTTCCACCAAACAATAAAAGATACATAAGATGCTTGTACCTTTCATCAAACAATTTAGACTTTTTCTTCAGAATTGCCAAAAAAGGTTGTAACTGCTTTTTCACTTTTTTATATTGTGGAGGAAACAGGCTTCCACACAGTATGACTCTTTTTAAAATACTCAAGCATATATCAATTATATACATTTAAAAAATAAGATGGAAATTGCATTTTGATTTAAAATGTGTCTATGCAGTACTATAGAGGGATAAGCTGTAAAACTACTGGGACTAGAAGGTAGTCATTAGTATTTGGGAAACATTTCTTATCGTTTTGATATGCGCTAGGTGTGCATGTGTTCTTCCCAAGGTGATTTTTTCAGTACTTTTTTCTCAGTGTTTGTATGGCCTTGTTGCAAACTGTAACCTGAAAACTAAAGACCTTGGGACTGACAATATGCATTTCACCAGTGGGTTTAAGAACGTGAGATGAGGGCACAAATAAAATGGCTTTTAAATTATTGAAAGACTGCAAAAAAGTTGCTGAGCTTCACATGTACCTCAGCACTGGGTGTGGAGAAGTAAAGTTTTCCTGTTCCTGTCCAAATGAAGCCATGTCTGTGTGATTGAGGTTTATAGTGGGAGGTCAGCAGAGCCTGGCCTCTGGGCTCAGGAGCCCTTTGGGCATCATAAATCAAGACACGGCAATAAACACAGACAGCAGAATTTCTCAGTATAAAGACAGGTGCCTTTCTCCCCGCCTGGACCGTTCCAGCATGAGGTTCAAGGTCAAGGTGAGTCCTAATATCACTGGAGTTAAATACCTTCTGCAATACCTTAAATGAAATCTATGATACTGTTAGTTTTGGTCTCTCTCTCTCTTTAAAAAACAGAATAATACACGTTTTATTTAAGCGCTATATAAATGCAATTAAATAAATATTCTGTGGCTATGGCTGATGCTACATTAAGCATACACATTTGAAACGTACATGTTTTTGTAATGTCTCACATCATTCACATGCCAGTGTTCACATACCTCAGACAGAGAAATAGTTTTCCTTCATTTTTTAATGCCAAGTGTGGTCAGGATCCAAAAGAATGTGTTGGAAAAACAAAGTAAGAAAACCAGAAAATGTATAGCTAAGCTTGTGTTTTGTTTCAGTGTAAAGAAAAAAATGCTAACCAGTAGAAATGTTAAAATGTTTCTACTTACCAGTAAAAAATATGCCTGTTCCTCATATACTGTAAATACTATGTGATGTAAACAAACAGATTTTGGGAGGAGCACGCATGCATGATTAGGCATCGCATTACTCAATAAATCCAACTTCTATTCCATCCAATCACATCCATAAACCTCCTCTTTAAATAAACTCAATTCCTTCCCTTCCTTATCTCGTTTTGTATTTATGCAGGACAAGATGTCTTAATCAGATTCCTCTGATTACCTTTCGCAAGGACCCTGTTCCTCCTCAAGCTACCTCTAGCCTAAGAGAATCTGCGGCAGCTACCCGAGGCCGCAGGCCTCCAATTTCCGCATCTCCGTGATGCATTCGATTTAGATCTCCACCACCTACCAGATCCCTGCATGCCTCTCCAGCTTACCCCTCAGCAAGCTCATCAAGCGGCAAATGGACAATCCCAGCTGTCCGCCATGCCCTCGCGGCAGCAGGAATTCCCTTCTCTTACAAATGAATAATGGCGTTCACTTGATTACAGCCAGGTGCACCTCGTCACTACATCAGTATAAGGGGGAACGGATGTCATGCACTTGCATCTTTTCGCTCCTGAGCCTCGCTGCATTGGATGCTCGAGTCTACATGGAGAAAAGAAGTTGGCAAAATCTGGAAAAAGAATTCTTGCAGAGTTCACACTCTCGTTATCAGCGAGGACTGGGCGGCTGATCAAAAAACCCTGCGGGCTGGTAGCCTTTTTAAAGGCTCTGAGACAAAGCTAGCCTTTGCATAACAGCAAGAGACCTCACACTGAGTGCACGTGCCATGAGAGGTCCTCCCTGGGCAAACCAGGCAGAAAAAAAGCAGTTTTTCATGGTTGGAGAGGCGTTCTTCGAGATGTAGATCCGACTGTGCGCTTCTGGGTGCGGGAGTTTGCCTGCCTCACGTGTCTGGGCCGGGAGCACGCTGAGGCAGCGTTTGTGAATGCTCGACCTAGGGGATCCTTGTGGCGGTGCATCTCAGCATGTCCAAAGCATGTAAACTCTTGTCCGCTCTTGCGGGCCGGACTTACTATGCAGCAGGCCAGGCTGCCACATCCTTGCATCTGCATGAGGGTGGATCTGATCAAGGGGTCATGCAGGAACTCCATGAGGCAGGATTGGTTCGCAGCTATCGACCTGAAGGACGTGTACTTTCACGTCTCCATTTTTCCTCGACACAGATTCCTGCTGCGTTTGCGTTCGAGGGTCAAGCGTAATAGCCCACTCACGAGAGGTCAACCGAGAGAAGAGTAAACTCTCCCCAAGAGTAAACTTTTCCCTAAATTAATCACATGAAAACTTGAGTTTTGAGCGAAAACGTATCCTTCAGGTCATAGTGTATATTTTTATTGTCTTTGTTTATTGCCTTGCGTATGGTACACTGTTTTATACATGTTTTTTGATAGATCATCAGCTTACACCACATTAGAGCGACACATTTCGTGTTTGGTATGTAAGGACTCATCTTCAGATGATCTAACTGAGATTGTATGTTATATGTTGATATATTTGCAACATTTAGTGTTTTAAGAATCTGTTCTAATTTGTGTATTGATTCACCAATCAAGTGTATATGCAAATTAGCATGTTAGAACCATAAACAGTTCCCTCCAAAGCATCAGTACACCATTGGTCTTTGACCCACAGGAGGTGTGACCTCAACAGGTTACCAAAAGCCTACACAGCAGAAACTCAGCTCTTTTTTTCTACTTTTCTGGAGGCCGGAACCACACCATTTCTATGGTCTCCTAGGCCCATGGGCCCGATGCACATGCATCGAAGGAGGGCCTAGACTGCAGCACAGGCTGCCGTCCTTTGAGACACTAAGATGATGATTTATCTCCAGGCAAAACTTAAGTTCTACACCAGGCCTAAACCTTGACTTTTTATGTTTCTTAAGATCCATGGATCGCAACAGATCTCTCTCTCAGCTCTCTTTTCATACACCAAGCCCCAGAGCCAGGACATCTTTTGGAATTTATTGCTCTTCGAACCAGGAAGACATGATTTCCAAACCAAAACCTTGGAACCATCAGGACTTCGAGACTGCATCGGACCCTCACCAACAAGGCAATGCAAGTATTGTACATATAACTAAACGAAACAGAAGTTTAGTATTAGATAATGGACCGGTTTTGAACGGCACTGATGGTTTTGCAGGTGGTCAACTGACTCTTTTCAAAACTTAAATTCTAGTTCTTTCTCAATGGTTTACCCTTAAGCCTGGCTTTGCACTTTCCCCTTTGTATGAGTGTATTTATAAGTGTGTTTAGCAATGTGACTTAACGTAGAGTTAATGAAACTTTTGCACAAATTAAATGAACTTCTGATTCTGCCTTTCAAATTAATGTCCCTTTACAATTTCAGCCCTTTGCTTCATGCTCTAATGCAGTGATAATGTAAGTGATATGTGGCCAAGAAAATACCCCTTCTTAAAGGTCCCCTCCTGGCCTTCTCTGTCGACGAAGAGTGCCTAGAGATCGTCCGGCTGATTCTTACATTATCCTGAGGCCCCGGCCTGGCTACGTGCCCAAGGTTCCTACCACACCCTTTCGAGATTAGCTAGTGAACCTGTAAGCTTTGCCCTGCAGTAGGACCTAGATGCGGAGTAGCTCCGACTGTGCTCCTACTGGGTCTCCTTCGCCCAGTAGGTTGTGGATACAAGGACCTTATGCTCTCTGGCTGTAATCAAGTGCACACCAATATTCATTGGCCTTTTCTTTTCAGGCGATTGGTCTCTCATCAAGTTCCCATATGTTACATCTCCGTTCCCTCCTTAGGTTACCTACGTAACCTTAGACGTTTTCTGTTATTTTTTGTTTTCAATATTTTACTTAAAATGTGTATTTATTCTATTTTCTTTTTTCAGTTGGTTAAATATTTAACATGCAATGCATTTTGTCCGTGACTTGAATGTCTAAAGTATTTTTAAGGCCATTATACAGATAAAATCTCAGAAGAAAGAGAAAGTCAATAGTAAGTAAATTGAAAAGTAATAGGACTAAATGAGCTGTTATCACGTTCATGTCTTTGATCATAATGGGCCAATGTAAACAAGAAGATAAGTCAAAATTACCTTTAATTTGGAGCAGCATGGCTTTCTTGTCGTCTTGTTCTTTTCCACACTCATGATGCTCTGAAAACAATATGAATGGCAGATGACAGAACAGTGCAGAGTGTGTTAACACCAGGATCATTATAAACTGCATCACATTATTATCATGAAAACATTATTTTTTTTCCACGGCCCATTGTTTACAGGGAAAGAAAACATCATCTGAGGGGAAAGACCCCTGAGGGTGAATTCAGAAATTGCACCACATTTCCTGCAATAGGAAGGATGTTTTTAAAAAAAAAAAAGACAAGAATGAAAGGAAAATAAAAATGATTAATATATACTTTTGGACCAAAAAATGAATAATACACTCTTAAAAAAAAGGGTTCGTCGAGGTTCTATATAGAACCCTGGGGTTCAGTACTTGGCCAATAGAACCTTTTACCAAAAAAATGGTTCTATGTAGA
>JAUCMT010000105.1:17344111-17354230 GCA_032357475.1 Enteromius thamalakanensis
GAGACCAATTGCCTTTGAGCTTTATTCAAAAGGCCAATGAATATTGGCGTGCACTTGATTGCGCTCAGGTGCACCTCGTCACTGTGTGAGTATAAGAGGTTTTCGCTGAAGAGCCGAAACCGCAGGTGCGACTGGCAGGTGAAAGTGTAAGGTCTCCGTTCCCTCCTTCAGGGAATGTGAGTTACGTTCATAACCTAGACGTTACCCTTTCAGTTGAATCACTTCGACATTACATATGGGAACACCCATGGAACAGGCTGAAGCCGTGTTACGTTGAGACCCCCGCAGACAGACAAGATACTTTTTAAGTTTGTCAGCAGAGGAGTCTGTACGTAACCTCCCCTGTGGCCTGGAAACAGGGCTGCCAGTTGTACTGAAGCAGGTGGTTTGGGGTGGAGCACATGACTTAACATACAGTTCTTGCGTGTGGAATTTCAGAAAAAAATTAAATATATCGATAAGATTATGGATATAATTGAAGGGAAACACAGCCTTCTGGCTGACTGTGGAATATTGAGATTTGTTGCCACGCCTACTGGGCGAAGGAGACCCAGAGGATGCACAGCCCGAGCTACTCCGGTCTAGGTCCAACTGCGGGGCAGGAAGGACTCAGGTTCACTTAGGTAAGTGAAAAACTGAGAAATTTTCCCGTGGGAATAGAGCAGCAAGTCTCCTCACTTACCTGCTGTCCTTTGTGAGGACGCGAGAAGACACAGCCTCTACGCGGCGGCCGTAAAACCTGGCGAAGGTGTTGGGTGTTGCCCAGCCCGCAGCCATATAGATATCTGCTAAAGGCTCTTCTCAGTCCAAAGGGGCAAGGCTCTCCCTGGTATAGTTACAGTAGGCCAGGGAGATGGCTTTAACCACCCAATGAGGCAACCTCTGTTTGGAGACAGCATTTCCTTTCTGCTGTCCACCATAGCAAATAAAGAGCTGCTGGGAGCATCTGATGCTCCGAGTGTGGTCAGTGTAGAGGCGCAGAGCACGGACAGGACACAGCAACTCTAAGGCTGGGTCTGCCTCCTCCCGGGGCAGGGCTTGCAGGTTCACTACCTGATCACGAAACGGCGTGGTAGGAACCTTGGGCACGTAGCCGGGCTGGGGTCTCAGGATGACGTGAGAATCAGCCGGGCCGAACTCTTCATCGACAGAGAAGGCTTGTAGGTACATGAGGAACATGAGGTCTGCAAACCAAGTACGGGAGGGGCAGTAAGGTGCTACCAGCAGGACTTGTTCCTCGTCATCCCTGATCTTGCACAAGGTCTTTGCAAGGAGGCTCACATACACAACTAAATATTACATGTCTTTGTAGCTTCTCACATCAGCCTTTTACTAAAGTGACAAACCCCTTCAGAAAGATTCAAAACTCAGCTGCAAAATACTCTTTCAGGCCTAAGTTTAATCATACAAATAATAAACCATAACCATGTATGACTTTGTATCAACTTTGTACAAATCCAATTATGCAATTCCTGAATTATCCTCATTAAAGTAACCTGATACATGTCATTAATTGTATATAAATAGATTAATTAATCAGCGTATCATGTTATTCATAATTCTTTTCGAAGACCCTTTAACATTCATGGAACCCTGCTCTACACAAAAGGTTCCTCAGTTAAAATTCTTTCCAATCAGTAAAAATAATTATTTTACAAACTGTTGGGAAACCTAAGGTGGTTCGTCTATGGCACTGCTGTGAAACGCCCATTTTGGAAGCATCAGGTAAAAATGTAATGCCGGGCTAATATCCCTTTAACCCCATGTAAGGATGCTAGAGCAACCCACATTCAGCCTTTAATGTCTTTCAACACAAATCAAGGCCGCTTACGTGCTAGTCCCCCTTCTCTGGCCTTTGTCCTTAAATTCACCCAGACAAAATGGTGAGGAAATTAAATTCATGTCACAAACCTTGCGTTTTTTCATGGAAAAAGCCCTCTGCGACAGGCCATCCTGGAGAGCACTGCTTCATTATTCACTATGAACTCTACAGGACCTCACACATACTCCCTGTGTGTGTGTGTGTGTGTGTGTGTGTGTGTGAGTGCTGTATGTCCTGAAGTAAGTGGCTGAATTATTCACTGCGGTGCGATGATGAAGCAGCTTGACTATAGAGTGAATGCTTCATCCTAGACTCTTTCACAGCCTGAGTACTGACGCATTCATTTATTCAGCCGTATGGAAAGAAGCCTGCAGCAATTCAACTCTAGAAGTAGAGAAATAGTTAAATATCTCCAACCTATTCATGACAAACTTCTTGTCTAGCTACTTCTTTCCGTAGACTCTTTTTTTGACATTATCTCGAGAGCATACGCTTTCTGCTAAGCCTATTTGTGAAAGAGATTAACATACATTTTAGGCAGTAAAAAAGACAGCTTGTCATGAATAAGCCGGATTTAAGCTGTTTTTTAAATTCCATATATTCAGCTCAAGGCCCTTTGTTAAGCAAACATTACCACATGACCACCGCAATTAATAAGCTGAATACATCTGCATTCATTTTCAGAAGGCAGAAGGTCTCTTCCAGAGGCAGGGCTTAAATTCGGGATCAGCACTGGAGCAGGACCATAATTCCATATCATCCCCTCTGAGCTTTGAAATCTAGTTCCCCTTCACTTGTTTTTGCTGCATTAGTGCTGTTCCAATGATGCAAAGCTACCTAAATTACATCTGTGAATGGTCAACACCTGGGTAGCACCTCCCCCTTCAGTGGTAATTGGTCCACAGAGTATAACATAAGCTGCCTCCGACTCCCCCTGAGGTTAACAGCCAATCAGAGTGCAGCTTCTCTGAGCTCTACAGAGGCAAAAACAGAGCATTATCTCTTTCTTTCTTTCTCTAAGTGACATTGGCACCAATTGTGTGAATTTAGACCACATCAGCTTTGTTTGGTGAAGTGGAAATACTGAGGATGTGAGAGGATGAGGATCTGAAGATGTGGCATAATCAATATTGATTTTTCTATTTTTTTTAAATAACTAAAAATAAAGTAAAAACTTTGGTAACACTTTCTAAGTTTTCCTGTATTTATAATACAGTACAAGGGTCTTCTTAAGGCATTATAATGAATGCATAATGCATTTGCAAAAAAAAAAAAAAAAACTTATAATGTGTTATAACATCTCTTGAATAATCCTAAAAATAATTTTAACGCATTATAGTATTTACACATTTGAGATTGTAACTTTTAAGAGTATGATTATTTATAACACACACACACACACACAAAACGGATTCAAAATATTCATAAAATCTGTCACTGTGCTATTAAAATAACACTGCTTTCTTCAGCATGCTTGTCCAATCTAGTTCTGAACTTTTACTTGACTGTTTTTATTCTTCTCAATATGTGTCATTGCTTCTGAAGGGATATGATTCAATGTCCCATGAAATTTCATCACGAATGCTTTCTCATTAAACAGAAGAATCAAGTTAAACAAGTTTATGAAATAAAAGAAAAAGTACTGATTAATTACTGCACTCAAATGGAAACAAAAGGGATAAAGCTCTTTCTGGTGTAGCAGAACGGAATCACTTCTTACATTTGAATGCATATTAAACAAAAGCCTCAGTAAATCTCCCCAAATCCTTTCTAAAAACTATGCCAAATGGCTCCATAAGAATTGCTCAAGCAAAATATTTACTGAGGCAGCTCAACTAGAAAGTCAGATCAGCACAATTTGGCCAGCTACTCAAACTCAGACATGGGAACACGACGGGGGTTTGAAGGGATGGCGGTTGTGAAGGTCCATCTGTGGCTCCAGATAACAGACCCCAAGGATCCAGACATAATCGACCACAAATAAACAGTTATATACTTCTGTATTATTCTACATCACACCTATTGATGGTGTTATGATGATTGATATGTGTAAACAATGCTTTGATATGATATTAATTTAAGTTTGTGTACAATTTTTTGCAACATATAAAAATGTGCCTCACTTCATATTAGGAGGCCTTAGTACTTAGTATTTAAATGAATAATTTGGTACTTAAACGTTTTTACATTGTACTTTCCTTTTCAAATACATGCATGCAATTACATCTGTAATGAATTTCGGTAAATACATGGATAATTACACTGTTGATCTATCCCTTACACCTTCACCCACTGTTAAACCTACCTATACCACCAAGCCCCTACCTGTATCCCACCTCAAAAAAGCATTTTGCAATACAATATGAGTGCAACAAGTACATTATTTTTTGATGAAAGTATTTAAGGCCACTTACTGTAATATAAACTGGGGCCTAAAAAAATAGCTATATTTTTTATTAAAACGATCAGTTATGTAAAACAATCTGAAGACAGTACATTACCTTGATTTTTTAAATATATACTGTACATACAGCAGTGTCCGACTTGTCTGAGCTTATACATGCACTGTTAGCACAGACTAAACCAAACTGCAAAGGGTTTCTGAATCACTGCTAAATATATAAACTAAATATTCATTGCAGAACACCTTTCACAGTATATAAAGCACAGTTTTCCAGATGGCATATTACTATCATACCCCAGTGAGCAGATTTGTTGCACAGAGAATAAGTCTGACTGTCTGGAGAGCGTTTAAAATGAAGGACAAATGTGAAATTGTCTATGAAAAACATAAACATGTTAGGTTCATTACGCATCACAAATACATTAAATTAACATTTTAAATAATGCAAATGCCTTTTGTTTCATCCATCTTTCCCCAACAAGGTACCAGTTATAGTAGTAATTAAAAAATGCCGCATCCTCAGTTTCATCCAGGGTAATTAAATGACAAAAACAGCTCGGTTAAGCGCCCCCTCATCTGGAGTGGGAAAACCCCTGCAGTCTCTTCCTTTTGTTTCTGTCCTTGATAGTGTAGGGAGCCCAGATTAGCATAGCTCAATCATTACAGGATTGGATAGAGGCTTTTTTTCAGCTTGATGATATCTTTGATGAGCTACTGCGCACCAAGCAGAAAGCCGCTTTGCATATTAACAAAGATTTTGGGTCCAGCTGAGCCGCTCTCACATTAATTCTCACAGCAAAGACTGATATGCAAACAGATTCTTTCCATTCGTGGTGCATCTATACCTCGTACTGAGAAAATACATTGGCAATCAAGCTTTTTTCCTTTCTCTCGGTGAGTAAAGAGAAGGTCGTTTCAGTCTGTTCGCGAACACTGATGAAGTAATGATGCCGATATAGTGTTTTTATCCTTTTCAAATCTGTTTTGCATCTGGAAAACATCTTATATTGGTACATCATTTTGTGGATAAAGGATTTCCCATCAAAAAACTAAATGAAACAACCAATCAATGGCACTTTTCTAAAACTGAATCCCTGTTTTTTGGTAAATCGCTTTAGGGATGTGCTGCTTCCTACATAAATCAACATAAAACAATCACTGCAGCTTCATATTCAAATGAATCTGAAGCTCAGTGCTCTCTTAAACGGGGCCAGCTGTCCACTTCAGACTCTGTGTGAGGCTTCATTGACCTGTCAGGTCTTTTTACCCACCGCAGTGATGAACAAGAACATCAGCACTTCACGTGATGAGGACTGAAGCAGGCCACTGCATATTAATTCTCAACTTAGGATTTAAATATGGGGTACTTTCTTCAGATGACACCTTCAATTCATTACAGATGCTAATTAGGTTGTGACTGATGTGACAAGGCACAGGGTAGAAACTGGGTATAATTACATGAAAGAGAGGCTAACAAAGGACAATTTTGTTTAAAATTGCTGCCATATTCAGCACTTGAATGTCAATTATGGATTATACAAAGAGTCTATCCATGCAGACAATTAAATGTTGCCCAACAAACCGTAGGGAGGAATTAGCATTAGACATTTGAAAGACTTTTGTCCCCGCCTCAAATTCAAACATTGTTTGAACCAATGGTCAGGTTATTGAAAAGTGCTGGGTGACACTTCACCTTTAAAATTCCTTTGTTTCCTAGCCACATTTTGATGTGACTCCAGACATTTTGCATTATTGTACCTGTGTGGAAAAATATGATCACTTGCTCACAAGAGGCTACTCCAATATCTAGTGTCAGAATCAAATTTTAAAGCATGAATTTGAACAAGAACACAGAGTTTGAATACAGCCAAAGCTAACACATATTCAAAATCCCAAAAAAGGACATAATTCACAGTTGACCAGACCTATTGACTAGATGGGGGTCAGAAAAACACCTCAGCGTTCTTAAATAACCTCATGTGGCTGAGTGCATATTCTGCAATATAAGTGATGACAGGTTAATCCAGGCCCACTGAGGATAAAAGTCCTGCTATGACAGTAGTTCACACTCAACAACAGGATGGAACTAAGTCTGTTTTCTCTCCGAGTGTCGGTTTATCTCAGCTAGTGCTCTGGAATGTCCCACCACAGACACTGTGATGTGTTGAATAATACAGCGTTCCGTACTGACTCACGACACTGGGACTAAACCAAGGCTTCCATAGACTGTGCTCATAAAGCAGGAATATTAAATCCAGAACCGTGTGGTGTCTCAATGGTTAACAGCCATCTTAATTGAAAGGGTGGTGGATGAGACAAGTCATATGAGTCATGAATAAAAAACGCTTGGATGTCAATCTTCAAAAAAAAAAAAGAAACAAAGAAACAAAAAGCTTTTGTTTGAATAGGGAAAGTGCATAAAGAATATAAAGACAGATTGAGGAGAAAATGCCCTTGAATTCACTAGTTAATTAAATCTTCGGACCCCTCAGGTGCGAGGGTCAATGCCAAATGTGTCCCTCCTATAGAAAAACGACAAATCTTTAGAAAAGCTATTTCAAAACGTGTGCCAAGTTCTTAGACATGTACACATATGGTTTTGAAACTTAAAAGAACATTTTAAAATTACACGGTTTAACTATCAAGTAAAAACACATCATCCTACATTGAATACATAACATCTTAATCTTTACTTTTGCAAAAATAATTTTTTAAATTTTATAATTAATTCACATATTTTTAGCATAACACATGACCTTTTGCAACCTAAATTAAACTTTATTTACAAGACGTAATAAAAGTTAATATTGAAGTTATAAATGTGTAATTAAAATAAGTTTCAAAAGAAACATTCCTGAAACAAGCCTGTCAAAATGTTTTACAGTATACACTTATGTCAAAGACAATAGGGGCAATTATTAATTATATATGAATTCTAGAACTAGAACTTAGTATAAAGGTAAACTATAATACATTTCCACTTAAACGCAAATAAAATACAATGAAGTTCCTGAAAACATGTTCAGTTGACAAATCTTTTTCTAAAAGTATGCTAAAAGATATCTCTCTCTCTTTCTCTGTTACGAAATTAGTACGTGAGGCGTGCGAGATCAAGTGCAAACAGTGTTAAATAGAATCAGTGTCAGGGTACAGAGGTAGATCGCCGACAGAAAATGTTCTCAAAGACAGAGGCGGGGTCGAAAAACAAAGCAAAGGGTCGAAATACCATTTAACTGAGTCCTTGGGGAAGAAGCAGAGGGGAAGTCCAGGTCTGGGCAAAATTGACAACGGGTAATCCAAAGAGCAAAACAACAGGAAACTGGGAACACGAATAAGACGTAACAGGCAACAACGAACCATGACAACATACAGACATTTCCGGGTTAAATACATTTGAATCATTGTCAGTGGGAGGAGTTAGACAATGTGTTGCTGTTGCTGTGGTGACTGATGGGCGAGGCAGAGACATGAGTGAAAGTCATGGATGTAAACAGAATGAGTTCGTGTGACTGAGTCCAAGCCTATAAACAGACGAAAAACACCCAAAGTTTGTTGGGCGCTGGAGTGCCATCCCCAGAGCTGGGTAGGCACCTTCAGCTGACTATGACATAGCCCCTCCCCAAAGGGGCGGCTTCCAAATGCCTCTGGCTTAGGAGCCGGCAGGAACGACCTCCAGGGCGGGGCAGACGGCGGAGAAGCCCACTTAAGTGACGTGGGCGGGGCAGATGGCGGTGAAGCCCACCGAGGCGGAGCAGGCGACGGAGAAGCCCACTTAAGTGACGTGGGCGGTGGAGCCCACTTAAGAAGCCCACTTAAGTGACGTGGGCGGTGGATCTCCCTCTGGGCGGAGCGGGCAGCGAATAAGCCCACCGGGGCAGAACAGGCAGCGGAGACTTCTCTCTGGGCGGGGAAGGCGTTGGAGAAGCCCAACAGGGCGGAACAGACAGCGACTGAACCCTCTTGGTACCATGAGACTGACCCGGGCCCGACAGGCAGACCCGATAGAGTCACCGTGCAACACACTGGTTCTGGAGGTTCGGGCCAAGGGGCCTCAAAGCTCTCGTGGAGCTAGAGTGAGTTCAGTGTGATTGGAACCTGACCCGGGTCTGGGGGTCCGGCCATGCGGACCTTGTATCACAGACTGAGTCTGGCGGATCCGGCCACTCTGATTCAGAATCACTTACTGCGTCTGGCGGGTCTGGCCACTCTGAGTCAGGATCACAGACTGCGTCTGGCGGATCCGGCCACTCTGAGTCAGGATCCCAGACCGGGTCCGGCGGATCTGGCCACTCTGAGTCAGGGTCACAGGCCTCAATTAACTCAACTGGTTGGGGAACCAGGGCTGACTGGACTACACACGACCCCTCGTATCGTGTTATGGGGCTTGTACCCGTTTCAGAAAGGCTGGACACCTTGAGGGCCTTCTGCAGCTTTGCAGGCTGCGTTACCGGAACCAACTGGGCTGCATACGACCATGGTGCACAACAGATGCCCTTTGCGGAAAGATCAGGCACCGCTGAGATGACCGACAACCCTCCTAGCTGTGGCCTTGCGGCCCACCGATCGTCACTCAGCCCCTCTCGCTGTGTGGCGACATGCATACCCCCAACTGGACAAAACGGGGATCGCAGAAAGGACAGACAGCTCACTTAGCTGCGGTCAACTGAACATCACTCAGCCCCTCTCGCTGAGCGGTGGTGCCAGCATCTTCTGCGGGTGTCTCAAAAACCACCAAAGTGGCAAACAGCTCCCCAAGCTGTCGATCATTGACTGATTGAACCTCACTCAGCCCCTCGCGCTGAGTGATGGCCCTAATGCCCTCTATGGGCGTATTGAAAACCACCAGTGTGTCAGACAGCTCCCTTAGCTGTTGTTCGGTAACAGGTGGGGTAGCCGGGCCAAACTGTACACTACACAGCCTCTCTCGCTGCTTGGTGATGTCAGGGCCCTTAGTTAGTACCTCAGGGTTTAAATGGACAGGTGACAGCTCCTCGAATTGTAGAACCGGAACCGACTGGGCTTGGGACAGCACCCCTGGCTGTACAACTGGAGATGCCTGGACAGGAAACAGACCTGTAGGCTGAGAAACCGGGACCAGCTGGGCTTTACATGGCTGCACGGGGTCTGGAGGCAGCAGGCTGGGTACCTCCTTCTCGCGATCGGCCGCCATCTTGTGCTGTGTCTTTGGGGGTTACAGAGCAGCCTGGCTCAATCCTCCTGTCTGAGACCGCACTGCCATCAGGCAAAGAAAGACTCCCGATTCCCATGCAAACTCTGTAATGTCTGGTAGTTCAATGGGGCTGAACTGACGTGCGGCACTCATAAACACCACGGTGAGGATAGTATCATGAAGACCCAACCATTTAGCAAGCTAAATAAACTCAAAAACAAAGTCCTCGAACGGCGGATCTTGGGGCACGAGTGCAAGCAGTCCTTCTGTCAAAACAAAGAAATCCACCGAACTGAGCAAGCCCCTTTTTCTCACTTTGAAAAAAACACTGTGCTGAGCTCTGTTTTGACGGTTCGTTCAGTTACGAAATAAGTACGCGAGGCATGCAAGCTCAAAAGCAAACAGTGTTTAACAGAATCAGTGTCAGGGTACAGAGGTATATTGCCGGCAGACAACATTATCAGAGACAAAGACAGAGGCGGAGTCGAAAAACAAAGCAAAGGGTCGAAATACCAGTTAACTGAGTCTTTGGGGAAGAAGCAGAGGGGAAGTCCAGGTCTGGGCAAAATCGACAACGGGTAATCCAAAGAGCAAAACAACAGGAAACTGGGAACACGAATAAGACGTAACAGGCAACAACGAACCGTGACAACATACAGACATTTCCGGGTTAAATACATTTGAATCATTGTCAGTGGGAGGAGTTAGACAATGTGTTGCTGT
>JAUCMT010000105.1:17366997-17377478 GCA_032357475.1 Enteromius thamalakanensis
TCATATCAAAAGATGATACTTAGGATTTATTCTAATTAGGTTCCAATAAGCCTAAATAGCAAAGAGAAATAAAAAATCCATGTAAAAAAACTGTCTGGGCCTTAAGAGGTTAAGTAAGCTTTTGAGAATGCAATAGTGATTTTAAATCCATTACTCTGTTTTGTGTTTCTGCTTGAGTATGTTTTCTGAAGCTCATCATCAGTTTCCACATCACCGGCTTTAATATTCAGCTCCACTCCCGTTCATGTCGGTATGAGGCACATTAGTTGCAGATGACGTGCATAATGTTCAAAGCCTTGACTAGAACAGTGTAATTAAAGAGACTGACTTCTGTTGTGAGTAGCTGGATGCTTTGAGCCTTTTTGTGCTGCAGGCCAGTTCTGTGGGGTCATAGGAGGATTTTTTTTCTTCCTCTTACGCCTTTTCTTCCCATTAACAAATTTGTCATACAGAAACATAGTACAAAAACAGAGTAATCATGTTAGCGCTCAGGGAGGAAATGACTTGTACCAAGCCATTAGTGTTTCAACAAGGCAACACAAGAGAGGGCAGAGAGGGACGGATAGAATGAGAGAGACGGAGAGAGCGAGAGAGAGAGAAAGGGAAAAAGAGAAAGAGAGAAAGAGATAGAGAGGAGGATACATACAGAGAGCCAAAAAGAAGAACGGTATATACAGGGAGAATAAAAGTAAAAGGAGCCATGAAGCATCTGCTGTAGAGGGGTGTTTAGCTCATGCATAATGCATCACGCCAGAATTTGGGGAATAAAGGCTTTTTTAACTAAAAGCTGGAGGCAAAAGAAAAGAATGACTTCACTTGCTTTTTGGCTTGTCTTATCTCATCTCCTCCTTCATTCTTTCTTTTGTTTTCACTCTTGAGCTGTCGGAGGAAGACAGATGCAGCGAAGGCTAATGCATCCCGAAACTACTTTTGTCTGCAGAGAAAAAAGAAGAAATAGAAAAGAGAGAGCTGAAAACGAAATTTGTGCCAATTCCACAGATGATGCATTTTTACTCTTAAATGTGGGAGTTCTGTAAAATAAATATATAAGTCTATTAAATAAATAACACAGATTCACAATACCACCTGCCATTTCTTTCCTAACATAATAAAATTTGCTTTAAATACGATCATGACATATTACTCCAAAATTTTTGAAAAAAATAGTATGTGCTCAGAAACTGTACTCATTCTTATGTTATTCCAAACTTGTATGACTTTCTTCTGTAGAACATAAAAGACGATATTTTGAACAAATGCTGATAACAACCTGATCTCATAAGAACATGTAGCTACCTCTGAGTGGCACTAAAACACAGTTTCAATACGTGAACCCTGGTACATTATTATTATGTTGATATAGGTAAATTTGTATTGCGGCGGATCCGAATTAAAAAAATATCTGTGGGCTATGGCTAATAGTGTTCAAAAATGCAAAACTGATATAAAAATGCATTTGTTGATGCAACCAGCCATTTAAACTTCCTTTTAGACAGATTTAAACTGTTATGTCGAACCGTAGTCACACGAGATTTGAACCAGATCTCCTCGTTCAAAAGCATTTGTTTTTACATTTCCCAGCATATTAATACTGTTTTGTATTCATAACATGATATTTTTCAATTAATTTGTGCAATAATTATATATTTATATATCAATAATTATATATTTATATATCAAAACTCTGTAAATTCGTGTTTAAAGGAATAAAAGGTGTCTGAGTTTTACTGCCTCTATTGTTAATTGCTTTTGAAAACTGCAGTATATACTTGTTGGTATGTATTTCGTTACTCACTAATCAGTGCACCAAGGTGCGTTTATGCCATGAGATCAGGTACGTTGATAACCAAATAGTTTTGGTTACCATTGACTCCCATTATATATTTTTGTGTGTACAAAGAGAACCAAAAATATTTGGTTATCAACATTCTTTAAATATTATTACCATTAAATATTTAATCATTCATATAGATTAAAGCATAAATTAAAGATATAAATTTAAAATAATGATAAATGATTTTTAAATCATTGCATATTCAATGTTCTTTTCTCCTCTTTGTTAGTGTTGTTTTGTCCCAGTAGGCAAGAAGCAGTGATGAATAATTCTCCGTTCTGGGTGTATGAGCTCTTCCTAAGGAAATATGCCAGCGGTGTCAATTATTAACACTTAAGAAGCATAAATATTCAATGAGTCTGAAGCGGAATTTCAAGACGCTGAGCAAACAAACAACAAAATGATGGAGAAAACAGGCAAATATGCAAATCAAGCTTGTTACATGCATTCTTCTAAATTAATATACATTTATTCATTTCTCTTCATGACACAAATACTGTCAAATCTGAAAAAGAAAAGTGAATGTGTTGACAAAATAAAGCTAAATTTTTACAATCCTCAAAATAAGAAATGTTGCGCTTAAAACACACACACACACACACACAAATTATTTCAGCAAAAGCAGTTTAGATCAGTATATTGATCTCCAAACGTAGATTTAAAAGAAAAAAAATTGCAGACACAACCACACCAACAGGTAAAAATAGACATGAACTTTGCCTGACACTGACCAAAAAAAAAAAAACCCAACTAGCTTCTAAGTGCTTTCATTTCCCTCAGGTCCTGCTTGCAACCAGAGTGTTTTCTATGAAAGTTCTCTCTTCTCCTTCCTTACCCAGATCTTAAGGGGGAGCTCTAAGGAACTGAGAAGAGTCCAAAGACAGGGCAAAGCGTTACATTTTGGTCTCTCTCCTGCTTATTATCTCATTCTGCACCTTAAGCCCCTTGTGTCTTCCTGACCATGTCCTGGCCCCATGTCAGCTGTACTTGTGCCATGTTTAGACACAGCCAGTGACATTCACACTCCGGTCTTTACAGACTAAGCTGCTTCTCTGTTTTGAAGACATGTCTGTGGGATGTTTAACCGGGGCTCCACTGAGACAGCTTCCAGCACTTCAGGGCAAATTATAACTGAGCTCCAGCTGAGCCGCCCCAGGACATGCAGTCTGGTTCAGGAACAGATTCTGTGTTCTGGTCCTCTGCTGGCCTCAAACTGTCCGGAGGCTGCAGAAAGCATATTGGTTCTGCTACGGAAAACAAGATGCGCTCTCTTTTTTTTGTATAATGTTTCAGGCGTCATTTTTCAGTCTGCTGGGAATCCCAAACATACTGTTCCAGGGACTTATTGCTAAAAAGTGGAGACAGGTGCAGTGATGGGGAAGCTGAACACAACAGGCTTTGACTCATATAGTATGGTATAGTATGAATACTGCAGGTGTGTTACAGTACCATATTTCATGTTGCGAATAATTGATAATGCTTTTATTACAATATACTGCACAGTATTAGATGCAAAAAAAAAAAGAGTTGTCATACAGGATAACAGGTTTTCTTTTGAATGAAGGTTGAAAATGTTTGAAACTGAATGTTTAAATACAACAAAGAAACTCATAAAAAATATATATATAAAGTAAAAAACACTTAACAATAATATCCCATTAGTTTATGCATTAACATTAACAATGAGCAATAGTTATATTTGATACAGAAGTTTTTAATCTTTGTTGATCATGTTGATCATTTTTATTGTGTGGTGAAACACATAATGCAATGCAATACAGTGATGATAATGAGATGTACAAAGCTTGTACTCTAAATGATGTCTGAGACCTTGTATTTGTAACAAAGCGGACATACTGTACACAGGAGTTGATGAAGTATTTACAGTGTTTATTTACAGATGTAGAAGACTTGAAGGTGAGAAACACAAATGCAGACAATAGCTGATTAATAAGGAACTTAAGTAACACAGTCTTTTCCTTCATAGGAGTTCAATGGGTATGACGGAGCTTGACCGGATCACAACCACACCACATGGATACCCGAAGAGTGTCGTGGGTTCGTTGGCAGCTCTGGAGAACACTGGAGGATTCAAGGGGAGATCTACAGAGAGAGCAGGTAAGATCACAGGTAAGTATCATTGACATGACAATGTCCGCTCAAGGCAAGTACGAGCTCAGACTGGTGTGGTGTGGCTGAGTACTGATTGGGGTGGTGACAGGTGATGGTGCTCAGAATTCAGGTGATTGTGATCTGAGTGAGGGGGTGAGGGTGGAGCCTGATGTGGGCTCAGATGTATCTGTTACAGTAGCAGCCTATGTGCAGAATTTCAATTAATTCTTGTGATGCGTTCTGGAAAGCATCCAATTATTTACAGAAGCACAACCCTTTGTATTGTGAATGGACACAAATAAAATAAATATTTTTAATAATTTTTAAATAATGTCTTATTCTTGAACGAGTATAGTAAGCTGTTTCTATTTTTATAAGAGGAAAAAAATCAAGTGTTCTTGCAGGCGCCTCGCGCAGTAACGCATTGAACTACCAACTCTACATTATAATATCCTGGACAAAATTAAGCCTAATGAATTTTAACTTTTAAAGTATTAAAAGGAAACATCAAATTAAGATATTTCTGTTTGAGAGGTAACTCATCCTTTTACCATATTATATAAAATTTTAGATGCAATAATATGAATATGATTCAATGCGCTTTTGATGGAAGCTAAGGTGCTTTGACGCGAGCAACACCATAAACGCAGGCACTGCCAATAGGCTTATTCTGTCATGTGACACTACATTTATTTGCGTTAAAGCCCTTCTTCTTGAGAAAAGGTGTTCCCAAACAATTTTTTTCCACATTTGAAGTATCGATATAGAATTCATGCGCTAAAGTTAAAAGGAAAAATACTGTGTCGACATTTACAAAATGTTACCGATATTTAGAATTTCCATCAGCTATATCAGTAAAATATTTTGAAGCGCTTAATATTTTTGCCTTGGATGGAAACTTGGCTTGTGGCACTCCAGGACTGACATTGCCTACCCCTGATCTAAAGGAAGGGAATGCAGATCATGGTGATAAATTATCTGTCCAGAAATACAAAGTGATTTATGTGTTAAAATGTGTTGCACTTCAGATGTGTTGGGCTCTCTAAGAATGCGCTCCTTCCCATTGAGTATACATACAGGGAAACATACAACATAGCCCATAGTGCCGGTAAGACAGCTTTCTATTTATTTATTTTTGCTCATTGAATGGAGTGACAAATTGTTTTGTGCCTCAACAAACCCCATCGTATCAGGCCTTCAACAGTGTGTTTACTTTATTTATGGCCATTCTGAATGTTGAAGAAGGAATGGGTTGATCACTGCAGGGGACATTTGAGTGAACTCATGTAGTGTGTAACTTGTTGGACTTGAGTATTGCTAGGCTTATTATTATTGTTTATTCCATTGCATTTAAGTAAAGTGATCCCATTTCTATTTCCTGTAACAATCTGTTAGGTTATTTTACGTTTATTTTATCAACATTGACATTTAAGAGTATACTGTATCTAAACAGAGCTAATAGTATTTAGAGTATATTTAAAGAGATCTAAAACCAAATGAATCCAGGGCCCTTTCCACGTAAATCAAGGCTTCAGCCCATTAACTATGAATAATGTCCTAAAACAGTTCAAGAACATTGATTTAAGAATATTTTATCAACATTATGAGAACATTCACGAAGTCCAAATAACGTCCTAAAGACATTCCAAGAACATTGATGTAAAAACTTTTTCTATCAACATTATTGGAACATTCATTATGTGAGTTATGACGTACAGCTAGCAGATTGTTAAAGCCCGACCGGCTTATTGGCAATCTGATGCGAAGTGAAGGGCTGTTGTATAAGACTGAAGGGCTTTATTCTGCGATAACAACCTGCTGGCTGTGCATTACCCCGTTTATTACATGGCTTCTTCCTCCAAAATGTATAATACAACAATAAATAAATACCTAAATAACATAATACAATAATAAATAATTATTTCAAACGGGGAGTCAGTCAGCTTCTATCCACTGCTGAAATCCACTGCGTTTGAATCTAATCTAAGTTGAATCTAAAATAATCTAATCTAATCTTTTTCCATACATGTTGAATATTAATAATTAATAATATTAATAACGAGTAAAGCCCCTTATATTCGACTACAACATATAAAGTGTTACATGGAGGTTATAGTACAACATTTGACTTTTTACATAAGCCATGTGACCTGTAAATGCGAAAAACCTGTAAATGTTTCCATTTCAGTTTTGCGAATTATCCCTTTTTTTGAATTGCCTGAAAATCCCCTCACGTGAGCGTTTTTGTTGTTGTTGTTGTTGTTTTTTGCAAAATTGATGCATTTCCATTGAGTATTTTCGATTCACAATAGGTCCTAAATAATGTGTCTTTAGATCACATCAGTCTTGAAAGGGTTGGAGAAAAAATAATGTCATTGTTATGCAAAGAAGTTGGTAGATGGGTTGGGCAGTCTGATCCAGACACAGTATAAATGAAAGGACAGTAAGAAGAACAGGACAAACTCCTGACAGGAGGACACCCATTCATGGCCTATGAAACAGAGACAGATCATGAGACTCAATACTGTTTTCCTGCCATCAACTCATCGTGTATTAAGGGAAAACGCTCCAGTTATGAATACATTACCATGTATGTTGTTTTATTATTATTGTCAGCATGGACTGTGTTTCTGAATCTGCTGGTGATCATCTCCATCTCTCACTTCAAGAAGCTTCACACTCCAACCAACCTGATCATTCTCTCTCTGGCTTTGGCTGACTTGTTTATTGGACTTGTGATGCCAATAGAGGCCACCAGGCTGATTGAGATGTGTTGGTACTTTGGAGACACTTTCTGTGGACTCTATCTACTATTTATTGCAGTGCTTCTCTCAGCATCTCTTAGTAATTTAGCTTTAATTGCTTTTGATCGTTATGTGGCTGTTTGTCACCCTTTACTGTACTCGCAGAAAATAACCATGACTAAAACATTAGTAAGTATCTCTCTGAGCTGGGTTTGCTGCTCGGCTTATAACACTACCTTAGTAAATAATAATGGATATTTTAACATTTCACTAAGAACAGACATATGTTATGGAGAGTGTACTGTTTTGATGGGTTTTGCTTGGAGAGTCACTGATCTGATCATGTCTTTTTTGTTTCCTTGTACCCTGATTATTACTTTATACTTGAGAATATTTTATGTTGTACATCAGCAAGTTAAAGTTATAAACTCTCTGATGAAGGGTGGTAAATGCAAAAATGAAGGCTCAGTGAGGAGGAAATCTGAGAGTAAAGCTGCTCTGACATTAGGAATCATTGTGACTGTTTATCTGCTTTGCTATATTCCCTACTGTATTTGTTCTATTACAGTAATCTCTTCCACAACCATAAATGTTTTGATATGGGTTGTGTATATTAACTCTGCTTTAAATCCTCTTGTCTATGCTTTATTTTACCCTTGGTTTAAAAAGACAGTTAAACACATTTTAACTCTGAATATTTTTAAGCCAGCATTTTACAACATTTTAACAGAACATCAGTTGTAAAAAAAGGTAAAGCCATCATTAAAACTATTCTCACAGACGTCAATTGTTATGAAGTCATAAACATAGATAAACACCATAGTTATTATTGTGGATTTTCATAATGTAAATAATTATTTTAAACTTATTTTAGGAAAATGTAGCAATCTTCAATCTACTGAAATAAATGATAATGAATGCTAGATGTAATTCATGCTTAACTTTTATAAGTCATTTTGAATCTATGTTAACACAGATTAAAACTACAGCTAATGATTCTAACTACAGCTAGTGGTCTAACTACAGGTGCATCTCAATAAATTATAATGTTGTGGAAAAGTTTGTTAATTTCAATGAAATAGCTTAAGTCTTTGGTTCTTATAATTTTCATGACTTAGGCTGACATTTAACAAAAAAAAAAAAAAAACCTCAACATTAGAATACTTCATAGGACCAATAAAAAAGCTGTATTTTTCCTGAATTCTTGTGTGTGTGTGTGTGTGTTTACAGTATTTCACACCTTTAATAAATGTTTTAGTGGAAGATCTCTGGAGCAATAATACTGTACATGAAAAACATAATTCAAAATTAGATTTGGTCTTTAAAGTTGGCACATCATTAATGTTTTCAGACATCAGTAAGAGTAAACAAATTGAACAAAGACATGTAATTGTACATGTCAGATCAACCATTGTATTTTTAATAATAATACTTTTCTTCTTTACAAAAGCGGATGAAGTATACAAATACTTGAGTAAAATACAGATACACTAATAAAACATTACTCCTCCAGGAGCCCCCACTACCAGAGCGCTTTATCGAGCCCGCAATGCAGATGACGCAAGAGCCCACTGCTGATGGTTGAATGCAACACATGAGCCTGAGCCCACTATGACAACTGACCAGGTGTGTGAGCCGGCAACAGTGTCAATCACCGAGAGGGTTCAAGTGGACATTGAGGGCTCTGAGGAAAGCTCCGCCCACATTGCAACCACTGAGGGTGAGCTTGATTTGAGCCACAGACTATATTATAAGGAACTCATGAATATATTTGAGGAAGATCTGATTGACTGGTGTGGACAGGTGGTTGTACCGAGCTCGAATGAATCTCCGCTGTTTCCAAACAGCTCCAGCACTCCTGTGTTCCCTTCCAGCCTCCCTCTCCCACCTCCTCTCACACCAGTCAGTGTCCTCATTCCAGCCTCACTGGGTCCTGTCAGCCCCTCGGCTCACCCTAGAACAGTGCCATGAAGGCGTGTTGCTTTGCCTCAGGTCAGCCAGTCTCCAGCTCCATTCTGGCGCAAAGATCCCCCGTTTCCGCCTCCAACCGTAGACGCCTGGACTCCACCTCGGTCCTCCGACCCATCAGCTCCACCTTGCCTAATAGCTCCCTTGTCTCCACCATGGCCTGTAGTCGCACCAGCTCCACCGGGCTCCCTTGTTCCTCTGGCTCCGCTTTGGTCAGGAGTTGACCAAGTATTCCTTTCAGGTGTGTCTCGCTTGTTTATGTTGATTGTCTGCCCTTCTTAAGTTACTCCCTGTGTCCCAGTATTTGTCAGTGCATACTGTGTGTAACCTATCGCTCTCCTATATTAAGGAGAGCAATATATTAAGTTTCTCCTATATTAAAAATATGTTTAATTGCTATGATGACTCTCTCCATGTCTTGCCATTACACCAGCGTGACAACATAAAGTACAAAAAAAAAAATAACAAGCAACACACACACGCTCACACACACAAAGACATATTAACTATTATATGATTACATAAATACAATTTTTTTTACAATTGTGCCGTGAACAAAAAAAGAAGAAGGTTGTAATCACTAAACTAACATATGTAGTGCCACAAGGATGTCAAGGCCTTTTGCTAGTTTCAAAGTACATGCAATCCCTTGGACATATCATTTAAAAACTACAGGATTAATTGTCATTGTCATGTTGATAAGATGGATATTACATATTAAACAGAATGTGTAAAAGATCTGAATGATTAGATGGCCAGTAATTTTAATCCATTAAATTCAATGTCAAGTCAGTCCAAAGCGCAGATGCAGATGTTCTGAACATGTAAGCAAACTATTAGAAGTTATGTCAATTATGTCATTGTTCAGCATCAGAGTGGGTTGTAGATGGGTTGGTCAGTCCTATCAAGACACTTTATAAAAGAAAGGACAGTAAGGAAATCAGAACAAACTCCTAACAGGAGGAGACTCCCTCATGGCCTATGAGACAGATCATGAAACTCTTTCCTGCCATCAACTCATCATGTATCAAGGGAAAACGCTCTAGACATGAATCCAGTATTATGTATGTGTTTTTTTTCATTGCTGTCAGCATGGACTGTTTCTGAATTTGCTGGTGATCATCTCCATTTCCCACTTCAAGAAGCTTCAGACTCCAACCAATCTACTCATTCTCTCTCTGGCTGTTGTTGACCTGCTTGTTGGACTTATTGTGATGCCTGTGGAGGCTATTAAACTGATTGAGACATGTTGGTACTTTGGAGACACTTACTGTGGACTGTTTACTTTGATTATCTATCTGATTATCACAGCATCTCTTAGTAATTTAGTTTTAATTGCTATTGATCATTTTGTTGCTGTGTGTCACCCTTTACTGTACCCACAAAAAGTAACCAAAGCTAAAACTGTAATAAGCATCTGTCTCAGCTGGTTTTGCTCTTCAGCCTATTGCACTTCCTTTGGAATTTATAATGGATATTTTAACACCTCACGCAGATCAGATGTGTGTTAAAATAATATGATCAGGATAAAAGGTAAAAGAAAAGACACGAAGAGATCAATGACTCGCCAGGCAAAACCCATTGCAAAAACACACTCACCATGAGTGTTTTTTTGCAATGGGTTTTTCCTGGAGTAAAATAAAATAAAGTAAGAGTAATTAAAATAAATTTACATACATTGACAAAGTCAAGAATTAAAAGCAACAGAAAAAAGATGCGTTTTGACCAAGGGGCAACCTCTCCTAACGCTCCCTCTAGTGAAACCAACACGGAAGTGGTTAAAACTGCAATTCATCGACTAGCCGCTGGGGGCTGGCTCCAAA
>JAUCMT010000105.1:17409138-17425904 GCA_032357475.1 Enteromius thamalakanensis
TCGTACGAATTCATACGATTTATTCTAAGTCGTACGTATTTTACGAGATGGCAATTCGTATGAATTTGTACGAATGATCTAAACACAACCCCGCCCCTAAACCTACCCATCACGTGATTTTACACAAATCGTACGAAATCGTACGAGTGAGGTCGTATGAATTAGTACGAATTGGCACAATTTCGGCACCTCGTACGAATATGTACGAATTGCTCGTGAGACTGTGTTGCAATCGCCGATGCGACCTACGGTGGCCGTAAAAACCCCAAAAAACCACACGCGGTTATTGGTATTGTATTTTTTCCGGTTTTTTGGCCGTGGTTTAGCCACCTCGTTCGTCTCAAATTCGTAAAAAAAAGCGTTTTTCTGTCTGTGGGTTGCAGGTGTAGTGCCGTGTATTTTTCACAACGTGAGAAGATGATGTGTGTCATAAGAGAGCCGTGGCTTATCAGAGTATTTACGAAGGGTCCGTTCCCTTATATTTATATTTATGAATTGGTTCATGTGTAAAAATGTAGCATACTTAAGATGTGTACGTGCATGTACTTAGTTTGTAAGGACAATGGTTTAAATAGATCACAAGACATTTTACAGTAAATAAACTCAAAATTTCCTACAAAATGGTCTAAAAGTTTTACAACACCATTCGAAACCAACATAAATACAAATAAAACATTTCTAAGAACTTACTTAGTCATGGACAGACTTTTACGTCACTGATCTACCTCAAACATTAGCACTGGTCACACATTAGTGCAGATCTCACACGCAATAATGATTTTAAGATCTTCTTTGTCTTTATCTACAAATAAAATAAAACTGATCTAGACTGTGTGAATAAGATGTAATGAAAAATTCGGCCTTATTTTTTTTTTACAGCTTTCAGAAATTACAACGTCTATCCATCAACCTTCTGAAATGTATTTTGTCATGTGTCTTTATTCTATAGGCCTTTTCATACGGGAAAACCATTTAGGCAGCACTCCTGTTGTGAAGCACTTCGGTCAATGTGTTTCGCCATTTTTTTCCTACTTTTCGTTTTGGCAAGCTTACAGAAAGGGCAGCATGAAGAATGCCAAGGGACATTGGGCCTCACATGGTCTCTATTACAGTGGACTTATGACCAATTTGTAGCGTGGGCAGCCAAAGACTTGATTTAGTGGGCACACATGGTGCTCTGCTTTGGCTAGGATATGTTTAAGTGTGAAATTATTCCAGATGACATACCTCACCTCCACCGTATCTAACTGCCTTATAAGTGCTCACAGCCTTAAGCATGGGAGAGTGAGCCAGCAGTGGCTAAAGGTAGGCCAAGTATGCTTGTTCATGGTCCTCTAGGCCCGCTAGAGAATTGGAAGAGGATATAGAAAAGCAAATGTTATCATGTTCTTATCCTTCGCCTGAACTGGACCTTTTCAGTAGGCTAAACATGGGAGCTTAGTATAACTCAATTTCCTGCTTGGTTTCATTCACCAAACAGAGACGTTAATTACACACATAACATTTGTGAAGCTTTTCCACTGCACGGACATGAAACCTAACACAATATTACAGCATTGTTGACAGACACCCTCCCATACGGCTGCACATGAACAAATGCTGGAAAAATAGGAGGAATCCACAAAAAACGTATGTGAGAACATCCAGTCTTTCATGGTGGATTGTGGGACTGATATCAGAGCAAACAAAGCAGTCCAAGCATGACTTTATGCAAATGATAGATGGAAGTTGCTGATTTAGGGTGCAAGCAGTGACTTCTCTTCTTCTCTTAGTGTTTAAAATGATTAAAAAAGTTTTATATTGTCTAGACCAAGGCTGCTGGCATGTGTATTTGTGACTAAACTTTAATTTTATTTTATTTTTTTGCTCTTTTATTATAATAGCTATATATAACAAGGACACATTATGTGATCAAGCGTCTTAATATCTCCTTTCACATATTCGGTTTACCAGTAAATTAAGAGATCATCTGTGAAAAGGACCTTTTCATTACCAATGAACAGTATATCAGTATGATGATCTGTGTGAACGCAGCACAAGATTATCCATATAAGCATGTACAAGTTCAGGACAAGCTAATGTAAGATATTTATTCTAGGCCAATCATATCATTCTGACACAGATGATGCATTTAGATGCTCTGAAGTTGGGTTTGAAATTGTCCTATACAATGTCTCTGGACCAAAATCAGTGTTGGGGAAATTACTTTTACTTTCAGAAGTAATGCATTACAATAATTAGATCCTCCTTAAATAAGAAACTAATTGCATTAGTAATGCGTTGTGTTACATTTGCAGTAATTGCTGGGCTTGCTTGTATGTCTTTCAAATGAAAAGTTTTTGGCATATGTAACAGTCCTTGTTTAATAAATAAGCCTCAGGCCGAAATAACTCAGATTCTTTTTACTGTATATTATATAGTAACACATTACTTTACTAGTTACTTGGAATAAAGTAATCAGATTACCTAACTCAAGTTACTTGTAATGTACCCCCAATATTGTGCCTGATACAACAATGAAAAGTTCACACCAAGAGTTAAAGCCATTTAAAGGTCATTTTTGATTAACGATGTCACAGAACGTACCTGTAATTTGAAACTGATGAGAATGGTGCTATACCGGTAAAAATACATTTTCCTGTCTGAGCAGAGCTTTTTTATTATTATTTGCATTTGCATTATACCGGTAAAGTCGTTGCAGTAATTGTTCTGGTGTTACTGTGTGAAAGGGGTTAATGAAACATTTATAATGTTAGAGTATGATTCTATTTCTAATTTAAATAATAAATAGTGTTCAGAACACTGTTCTATTCATTAAAAGATTAATCAGTTTTCAAAAAGTATAAAGCCGCACAAACGTTTTTCAAATCATCATATTAGATTGATTTCTGAAGGATCATGTGACATTTGGAGTATCGATTGCTGTAAATTCTGTTTTGCCACTACAGGAATAAGTTACATTTTTAAAAAAGGTAGTTTTAAATATTTTTTATTTACATTGTTACTGCAATCTGCTCAGTGAAGACCTCTTATAACACATTATATGTGTTGTATAGACATCTAGTTCACTAAAACAGTTGTTCAAATCAGGTAACAGCACAAATGTAATTTAAAATGGAGCCGTTCCAGATCTTGAGGGTTGTTTGTGAGTGTTAGACTGTGGAGGAAGTACTGCAATCCCAAATATGCTCTTTTAAATGCATGAAGTGCACTGTGCTTCTGGATATATGCCCGGGTATAGCATTCTTCTCCATCATCTTCTGCCGTGACCAATTGAAAATTTTCACAAACATCTCTTTTAAATGAAATTTTGTATTTGACTTGACCTTCAAAAGTCACTGAAATAAGAGCAATGATTTAAAAATCACTACAAAAGCTGAATTTGGGCTGCTGCGGTGGATAGTGGGGGCTTAAAGCCTGAATACATTCACCTTCAAAGCTTAGTCTATTCTGCCCATAGCAAATAAAAAATCATCCCACTCCGGCCATGTAGGTAAAGGGTGAAACTAGAGAGAAACTAGAGGGTTTTTACCTCCAAACTATTTGCAAGGATGGAAAGACCATCACAGAAATCAAGCCTGTCCACCCACATGTGCTTCCCATCTGTCCTGTCATGCACAAAAATCACTGTCTGCTTTCAACTCCCCGCTTTTCAAGGCGCAAAGGGGATTCTCCTGGAAATCAGCTAGACACCTTGACTTTTCAGAATGTTTTCAGCTTTTCAGAGGCTGAAAAGACACAAATTTACAAAACTGTACTACCCATTTTGTTCTGAAATGCCCAGAGTAGTTTAAAACATACAACATTACCACAAATAACTTCTGCACTGCAAAGCATAGTAGTCTTTGACTGAACATCATCAATAGACACAACTTTAGCATCTTATTAGGAATTTTAAATAGGTTGGATAATGTACAGGATTTTTTTTATTTTACAATATTAGGTATTTTAAAAAATGTAATAATTTAGAAATAAATGGCCATTTCTACTTTAATTGTAGCTCTTTGCTCTGTTTAAAATGGTGGGTCTTCTTTAAGACCTCAATGTAAACACCCACTGCTACGATTGGGTAACATCTGCACTTAAGAAATACACATGGAATTCATCTGAAATCCTTTTACTATAACAAATCCCAAGATTAACTAATCATAAAAAGTGTTGATTACAACATTATATTTTTGATGATAAAGTTCATGCTGTGAACAGAAATGGGTGTAATTAAATATGGCCAGTGCTCATTTAAATTAAATGTTTTGCATTGTACCACTTACTTGGGCTAAAGACTTTTCTCCCATTTCATCAAGAATGCAATGAATTCAACTGTGAGGTGCTCAGTCTCTATTCAGTACCAGCCCTGAATCTCCAGGGAAGGCAACTGAGGGAAAATCCACTTTAAATTCAAATTGGTTCATGGGATTCCCTGTTGTTATTGTGGCCACAGTAGAGAATGAACCTGAAATAGCTTTAAGATGGAAAATGAACTGCAGACTTAAGATGTTTATTGATGAAATATTTTGTCAAGCTCCAGCAAGGCATAAGAAAAAAGGGACAAACCACTTGACAAACAATTATCCCGAGGCCGACAGAAGTACTCCATCAACAGAAAATCTCGCACATCAATTCCATGTCATAGCTGACTCACAAACTGAATACTGATGTACATGGATGATGCTCCAATCTGTGACACGTAGACACTAATATATACAATAATACCAAAACACAGGCTTCTGTTATTTTTAAGTCTGTTCACTTGGGAGATGAAATATAATCAATAAAGTGATTGGCACTAATTTACAAGAAAATAAAAGCACTGCACAGGTGCTCATAAAAAAGTGTCACAGTTTCTAACATGGATTCTGCTGCTCCTGATATACTGCCAGTAACAAATGCTAATCACCAGTGGTATTAAAGGGCCTCTATTATGGGTTTTTGAAAATTAATTTTTTATGCAGTGTGTAACACAGCGTAAAAACACCCTGTAAAGTTTCAAATCTAAAAGTGATGTGTACAGTATATACCTGAGTTTATACCTGTGTATAAAGTTATTCACAAGAGTCACCTCTGAATCAATGAAATTAGTCATTTTTGGGAAAACTTGATTTTTGTGTTGGTCTGAATGAAAATGCTAATACATTCTTTGCCACTGGGAGGCCGCTTTTTGAGCGTTAAAATCTCACAAACACTGTTTTAAATGAAATCGACCAATCACCGGAGGGGTTTGGAAAAATTAATTGTTGAACGAATTGTTGAATAGTCGTTGAATAGATAAGGTAAAATATAAATGCATTTATTATGTATATTTTTATAAGAAAATAAAAGTGCTTTTGACCTTGCATTCATGTCAACCTGTTGTTTGGGACTCACAAAACCAAAATATGAACTTTACATAACCCATAGGAATAGATCACCAAAAAACTGTAAATCCTGTTTACAGCCCTTAATTAATTAAATCAAAAATATCTTACTTTGTGTTCCGAAGATGAACACATTTTTTGGTGTGCATCATGTGAATATCCATTTAAAACAGGTTATAATATGGAACTGGAAAATATCGGCTGTATTTTAAAAAGAACCAAATAAAGGAAGCAGCTTTCTAAAGAAAATTTGAATATATTACATGGTAGGGGGGTCGCATGGGCACCCATGCATTTAAGCCGTTTACAATATCTATAAGATATTTTTTAGGATATTTACTGATGCAAGTTTTTGCCTTTTACTTCAATTTAGATTAATATTTAGTCAAATGAGTTGTCATTAAACAAAATAAGGGCAATTTGTTTTTCTTTCAATATGCAGCACTCAAACATAATGTGTCCAATTTGTCCGTCAACCTTCAAAATCGAAGCCACATCAAGAGTGATATTCAATCACTCCAAAAACCATATTGCCTTAAGTAGACAGAAAGACAGATAGATGGAGAGACATAGAGAAAGACAGAAAGACAGATGATTATTAAATTTACAGTATATTTCCAGACACAAACTGTTTTTGCCATTCAAACTGTACACAGTGAAAAACAAATCGAAAGATTAGACAATCCCCAACCACATAAATATACCAAGTTAACTCTACCCCAGAAGGCACCATATTCCCCTGAAAATCTGGCAGGCCTACAGATTGTCTCAAGATGATTCGAGTTACTGATTGCCCGAAGCCTTTAAAGCATCAGTGTAGAGCTTTGAGGTAAGCCCCAAGAGAGCCAAAGAGAGAACACGCTTCTTGAATATGCCATTACATTTCAGGAGGAATACACTGCATCTTCTGAGAAGCACAGCAGGGAGTGATTTTTACTGAAACACATCTTATGTAAAATGCTCTAATTGTTGCAGAGGCAATGACAGTTAACTACATAAAGATCTAACAATGTCTCAGAATCATCCAAAAGCATTTATACAACAGTTAGTTCCACTTGGGAAACAGAAAAAGCACTTTGGAAACAGAAACTTCTGAAGATGTACAAAACAGCACCAAGGACACCACAGTCCCTTTAAATGGCTAATTAGCATTACCAGTTTTACAACATCAGGCTTTGTTTCATTGTCATAGCCCTGATTCTTTTAAAACAGATGATATAGTCATGGTTTCAAAAATGAGTCTTGTGGCTTTGAGATCATGTACTGTATGCAGTTTGGTTGGTTAGACTTTTTGTTTTGCGACTCTTTGATAGCACCACAGATGTGTGTGCAAAACTGTAACTATTCTAATTAGAAACAAATATGCACGTGTCACTTTTGACACCGTGGCTGCTCGTGACACATTGTATTCAATATAGAAGTGATCATCAAAAAAAAGGAAAACAACATCCAAAAAAAATAATATTGTGTGTCATTTACTTGCATGTTATTTTAAACCTGCATGACTTACTTTCTGCCAACCCAGGCTCATTTGAAATTCGTCTCTACATAAATTTATGCACCCCTGTAGTTATAAAACAAGATGTTATCATATGATAGTAAGCTCGAAACCCCAGAATGTATACACTAGTGAATCCCTACAACATGATTTTGCATTCTTTTTGTAAAGGTAGGTTTAGGGGTGGGTTAGGTGTGGGCATTCGTATGAATTACACCTACTAAAATATGTTTTAAGCACAGTAAGATCGGTGTAAAAACTACGAACTGGATTTAAAGAAAACACACATTTTGATTGGCAATGACAATCATACGTCATTTCATGACGAAAGACGCAATATGACACTGTTTTTACACCTACTAGAGGGTGAAGATTTAAATAGCTTTAAAACTTACCTTTAAATGGTAAATATAGGTCATAATAAGGTACATGCACAAAAAACCTATAGGGTCGTTTTTGTTGGAGGACATTCTAGTTTTTTCAGTTTTGCAGCAATGTATGAAGAGGCACGTATTTCCAATGAGCCTAGGTTGCAACCTTTCTTCTGGGGAAGATACAATGGTGCTGTCGTAAAACCAACATTCTACCAAAGTTTGTGTTACGCAAAAGAAAGAAAGAATCTTGGTTGTGTCATCTTATTGCAACTTAACAACACGACTTAATCTGACAAGCACATTTTTAAAGCTATTTGTTCCACTTAATGAAAGAGAACAATTATAAAACATTCTTTGTAATTAAAACAGAATGTAATACAATCTTCACACGTTATCTATCCTCCAATAAATTGACTGTCAAAAATCACAGACAAAGACGGATGAGGGCCAAATTGTTGATAACTCCCTGACAAAAAAGAAATATTACTCCAGAGGCTTTGATCTAATGGACTTACCACTTGCAGAAGGTTTGAGTTATTTGTCTTGCCACAGTACAGATACAGAGATGCTTGACTGCATTTGACCTAGTCAGTAGCTTAGGTCCTCACAGCCCCTTATTTTTGTCGTCACCTGCAGATTGTATTTTTGTGTCCTCTCTCTTTATCTCTTTGTTACTTTCATGTTAAGATCTTAGAACCTCACTTTCATTCAGTCCAATTACTAGGACAATGCCTACAGATGAAAGCTGTTTTATCTTCAGAATTGAAGTGGATTTCAAAGGATGAGGAGGACGTTTGATTACTATCCATTTGCAGCTTACAACAGGATGTATCAGTGTTGACTAAACCATCTGAACAACACAAGCAGTCCACCAATGTTTAGCTCACAAGTTAATTTGATGGGTAGGAAACGCATTATAAAATTGCTTTTTTAATTGTTGTCAAGAACAAGGACCATATGGAGCTGATTCATCTTCCAGTTGAAATAAAAGACGAAAGGGTAGAGAAAAAAATCCTATTGCATAACAAAAAAAATGTTTCATGACAAAATTCAGTTATACTTGAAATGTTAATGCATTTTATTCATATGAAGATAAAAAGCCTAAAATGCTCAAAGTCACAAAAGACTCATACTAACTTCAAATATGATTATACTGTACATGAAATTCATGAGTTCCTTCCATTACATAAGCAGGAATTCAAACTCATCAAGGCTGAAAAGAAGCCAAAGGTGTCACTATCATGGTGATACAGGGAAAAACTCATACCCTTATAGAAAATTTATAAATGTAACATTTTTCATATTAAGTATATATATTAACATGTTTACTGTTAATGTTACTGGACGTCCAAAAGACGTCACTGGACTTCCAACTTTAACAAAATGTTGTGGTGGATCAGAAAAAAAAGGGTAACACTTTATTTCAATTGCTACTAGCATGCATATTACTAAAATATTAGAAATTTATTAGTAATTAGACACATATTAATGCCTAGTTACTATTAGGTTATGATAATAAGCAGCAAATTTTTTAATTTATTAAGGGAAAAATCATAATAGTTGTCACGCCCAGCTGGAGTTGCCTGTAAGACTGCATTTGGCACTCCAGCCCTAGACTCTTTCTACTGTATGTGTCTATGTCTGTTCCTCCTGGACTCCATTTCCCAGTATGCCTCTCTCCTTCACATTTGCTGCTTATTAGGTTCATCATTCAAATAAATACAAATAAATTTGAATTGAATCATTCAATCATTCAGTAACCTTCTCCACCTGTATAAGTACTGGTTTGTTTGTCTGTCTGGTTGCCGATCATTGCGTATGTATTCTACCACCTCTCTAAGTGTTCTCCCTTGTCTCTCTGTTTTTGTGTTTGTATCTGGATTTACTGTTGCCGACTTCTGCTCCGTTCCCTGACATCTCTCTTGCTCTATCTCTGACAACTCTGTATGCTGGTGATCGATGCTGCCTGTTTGAACTCTGCCTTGTGAGTTTGTTATTAAAGAATACTTTGCACATGGATCCACATGCTTCACGTCCGTTTTATAACAATAGTGAATTAGTGTTCCCTATTCTAAATTATTACCAAGAAGAAAAAAAATTCTGCGGCCCTATTTACAATTGTCCTTTGATGCACCTCTTCAGCTGGTTTTTAAGTAAATGTTATCTAACCATCTCAGGCAGCTCTAGAATAAGTTAAAAAAAATCCTTTGCAGTGCTATTAGCACAGATGATGCCTGGGGTTAGTAAATTTTTTGCATGGGATAAATCCAACTGAGGTGGTGAGTTCCTGAGCCCTGCAGAGCAGCAGCAACAGCACAGTTGCTAAACAGCAATGAATAATATACGGCTATGATGGCATTATACTGAATACACAATGAAAATTCACACTGTACAATGAAATCCATCTGTTAGCACTAACATGCTACTCTAGTAAATCTTAGTGTCAGAAAGGAATTCAGTTCAAAAGAAGACGAAAGCACAAATGGCACGCTAGAAGCAATATCAGACAGTGGTCAAAGAGGCATGTTTTTTTGTAACTGTGGCTCTGAATCAGTATTCTGAAAATGTAGTTTTCTAGTTATACTTGCAAAGCAAGGGCTGTTGCCAGCAGGGATGCAAGAAAATCAGCCTGTAAAAACCGCCATAAATCTCATAGCGCTTATTCCCTTATGGATGCTAGTTGCTGTCTATAAGCGCACCACTTGTGAAAGGTCAGGATTCATAGTAAACAGCTTCTTTTTGGTAGCAGGACTCACGGCCAACGATCAGCATACCAAGGATATTTACACACAAACCACACAAATAGCCTGTTCTTACCAGTAAATATGCAGCTTAAACACTTGAGCTCAATGTAGAGTGCAGAATGCAGAATCTGTGAGCTGTGTGGGTTTTATGTGTTTGTTTATAATTCAGAGATTAGTTTATATATTAATAATAATTAATTCATTTAAATATATGAAGTCATCCTGCAGGCAGCTAGTAAGTTTGCTGAGGGTTCCAAGTGGAATCCAGCCTCGTGGTTAAAATAATGCTACTTAAATGTTCATTGTTTCTCCATGTCAAAATTGCAGTCCTAACACAGATACTTTTTTCAGTGTTTGGACGTAAACTCATAAACTTAACATACACTGTCCTTGATTTAAATCAACCAAAGTACACATAAAGTATGTACAAGGGTTTGTCTTGCTAAACAGAATGCCATGGAGCAAGAACAACGCAAGTGTTTGCCAAATTGTTTTAGATGCTGTAAATACATTGATATTGTACATTTCGAGAACATTTATAATAGATATATTTATGTATACAGCAAAATTATCCTCCAAAGTTCACTTACACATACTTGTGTCAGGACAGGTATATAAAAATAAAATTATTATAATAAAAAAACTTAGTCTACCCTCCCTGCCAGTGAGCTTCAGAGACGTTTGATGGGCGGCAGACCATTTTCAAGTGTTCCCTGCACCCCTGTGCAGTGCCAAATCCACCATCTGGTGCAGTCCTCTGATCCACGCAGGAGCACTCACGGCTGGGGAGAGAGCCCGTTTCCTGGTCCCCCGTCTCCCCTCTTCAGGCTCCAGGGCAACCATCAAGCTTTCAATCAGTCATCACAGGGATGGCAGTCCCACCGGTCGCCTGTGAGACCACCTGGCAGCATACATGACTGGATTTGCATAAATGTGGAAAAACAGTCAAAACCAGTGAGGCTCTAAAAAAACGTGTGATGACAAATGAAAGACTTTGTGTTTGTTTGCTTTATTTTACTTGAGAAAATATAAGAAACATCACTTCCAAAGCAACTTTACAGACTTTGAGAAGCCAGTTTGTGACTTTTAGATCGTTTAAGGCCATTTACATGAAAGTGCACTCCTAAAATTTGATCAAATTAACTTCAGCATTTCTCGGGAAATGATTGCTGACTCATCCTGCACTCAGGGCTCTTTAGATGAGAATGTTCTTCCCTCTGTAAGAGAGTCAATTGTGGTCCAAGCAGCAACAAATTAAAACATAGGACCCAAAAGTCTTGTTTCAAAATAAAATATGGAAACGTATGAAATATTGACCAACTGGAAGCAGTGATATAAATTTGCTCTTCTGATAACAATGACACGAGTGAAATCTTATCAATCAATTTGAGATATGAAGGTTTTTTTCCCCCCAAATCAATTAAATAAGCTTAGAAAATGCCACAAGCCATTATGTCAAAACCAGCATGGCAACATGGTTGCCCGAGAGAGAAATACAAAGAACAACAGATATGCAGCTCCAAAAGATCCTTAGAGGCAATGAAGGAGAGGAAGACGAGTGACCTCTCAAGCCACAGAGCAAATTGGGTTTGATATACGCCCATGACATTCCCTAAACTAATAACCGGCCATGCCCGGCCCAGTAATTACAGTGATCCATGAGCCGCGGATGAGCTTTGGCCCAGCAACAGTAGCAAACAGGAATCCTCTTGAGTCAATAGCAAGCCTCACTCGCTCTGATCACTTTCTGACACAAGGGCCTCTGCTGGGCCATGCTTACTGCCAGCAATTCATCCACATGGCCAGCGCCCAACACACTCTGCATCACAGGACATTACATCCCACCGCAGTTAAATAAAAAAACTGTCCTGTCCTGTTGTTAACTTTGCTTTTGTAAAATGAAATAAAAAGATCAATGACATAATGCAATTTATTTATTTATTTATTTTTCATGATTATAAACACTCTCAGAAAAAAAGGTACAAAAGCTGTTACTGGGATGGTTCTTTTTTACATGTTTGTACTGTACCTAAAGAGTCCAGTTTAGTACATCAAAGGCACATTAGTACTTAAAGTGTACATATTTGAACCAAATACTGTAAGTGCACCTTTTGAAAAGGTACCATCCCAGTACCTTCAACAGTATCCCATCAACAGCTTTTGTACCTTTATTTCTGAGAGTGAATATACAGTATGAAGAGTTCAGATGTGCCATATGAAATTATCTACAATTAACATTTTTATCAGGATCCTATATTCAAGTTCAGTAATTTTACTCTAATAGCCATGTATAGGTGACAATGATTAAGAAAAAAGCCATTTTTAGAATACTGTGACATAATTTTTATTATTATTCGTAATTTATTAAAAAATATGCATACAGTATTTTACCAAAACCTCTTCACTGTCTATTGATTTTTTTCCCCACATCAAAGTTCAGGCTGTAAAACATCATTCAATGTGATTCCCCAAAACGTAATGTTATTTATGAATGTTATTTATAAATAAATAAATCCTAATAATAACCCCAACCTTGGAAATAATGATTACGGCAAGGTATTTATGCTTTTTTGTGATGGTTATTAAACCACATGACATGAGTCTTCGAATCTAAATGTTTACAAACATGTTTCAAAACTACTGGAAACCAACATGGATACAAAGAGAACATTTCTTAAGACATGGCGCATGTTTAAAACTATTTTCCTTCTTCATCACGGACGCTCTTACATGTCATTGACCCTGATAATCAAACCAAAGGCCATTGAATGAGGGCTGATGAGAATCTTAGTGTATCAAGGCAATTTATTATTTGTCAGTCAGAACGAAATGCCATGAAAGATCTCTTTTCACTTTGAAATGCAGCTGGGCTGCATAAAAAAACGTGTTCCAAGTAAAACAGTCATAAATTTGCTATGATCAAACAGAGGATCACATAGATGATATTTAACGCTTATCTGTATTATTTTATAGATCATCAATACGTAGAGTCCATTGTGCACTTAAATTTACCATTGTCACAAATAAAGTGTCTCTGCGTCAGATAATGTTCACGGTCTATAAAACCAGCAGTATGAGGATCACGCTACATAGAATGATTGAACCTTAGATACAAATACAGGATTATAACATCAGGGTTGCAGAAATAAGAAACTTCTTTGTCCCAGTTTCTACGCTTAATACGAATCAGCAATCTTGTGGAGGAAATGTGTGACTTTAACAAGCCGTAACATTAATCTGATGGAATCCAGATGTAAAGGAGATGAGAGACCCAGCTACAGCCATCTGAGAAAGCCACACACCAAATATGGCCTTGTACATAGCAATATTAAACACATTTCCTTTAAATCCCCATGGCGCGTCCAAAAAAACTACTCTCATTAAGGAACAAAACTTGTTATGATGCCATTTTGTCCAATACAAAAGCAAAGGCATTGAAAAATGACATTTTGATTTAAATATATTATTTTAAATAAATTAATTTCTCAATTAAAAAAACCCCCATAGAATTACTATTCTAAAACGTATACCAACGTTATGTATTTGAATGATGTATTTCTCTAGCACACTCTTATACAAAAGTCCAATTTCCTTCAGCATTTTAACATAAGCAAATCGAATTAGGAAAATTGCAAACCATTTGAGCCTATTCAAAGATGAAAGGATTTTTCATACCCATATTTCCCACTCGTATAGGTAAATGGGCAAGCTTTTATCACAGCGCAAGCATCAAAATTGCCTATCCAGTCGACACCAACAATAGCAGCATTGCAGGTAAATGGGAACGCCATAAATCAGAATTGCAAACCATATTGAAATGGCCATTTTTGGATGCTTCAGACAGATTTAAAAAGAAGTAGTCACATCCATGGGCACTTGATCTCCTGCTTGTCTCGCATAATTTCACTTGTGACAATGTTTACAGAGCATTGTTGAACATGGAGCAGATGGAACCTATAATTACTTCAATTACAGAGCTTGTGAAAGCCTCTCTCAACAGCAATTCAACCTGTCCAGCATCAATCCGTGAGCAAATGATTCTGAAATCAAGCCTGGAAATGGGGAGTAGAGGAACACTGTTGAGCTCGTCATGGACTAAATAAAACAAATTAAGCTGATGGGGGAAAAAAAAGAGACAAAAAAGCATAGCAACATGACAAGCAATGGAGTAAAAAGATGCCTTACAACAGATGCCATTTTGCATTTGCAGCTCAGTGCATTTTTGTGGTAAAAACACACTGTATTTTTACCACAACAATGCTCAGTTATAATAAATATTTTAACAGTACTTCCTTTATTATTTTTTTTATATAGTTTATAGTTTTTTTTTTGTTTGTTTTTTTTTTTTAACTTAGGGTTATTATAGTTAAATACTATAAAAGCAACTGTTACTTGAGATAATTATTAACTAAATCAAACATCTTTGATTTATATAATGCATGTCACGGCAAAAGAGTAAATGAAGTTATTTTTGTATTTGTATTCTTGTAGCAATGCAAAAGTGAAGTTGATCCACGGATGTCACATGGAGTGTTTCACCGATGTTTTTACTACGTTTCTAGATCTGGGATCACTTCAGTTGAATTGCTGTCTATGGAGGGTCAAAGGGCTCTCTGATATCATCAAAAATACCTTCATTTGTGTTCAGAAGATGAACTAGGGTCTTATGGGTTTGGAACGACACGAGGGTGAGTAACTATTGAGAGAATTTTTATTTTTGGGTGAACTACAGTAACCCTTTATATTAGTTAACTGTATTAGTTAACATAAATGAACAATACTTCATTAATTAATTTTAGTTAATATTAATTCAGCATTTGCTAATGCATTATTAAAACCAAAGTTTTGTTTGTTAGCATTAGTTAATTTACTGTGAGCTAACAATGAACTGGAGTTTTATTAGGCCTAATATTAACAAAGATGAATAAAGACTTTAATAAATGTAGTGTTCATTGCTTGTTCATGTTAATTCATAAATACTACTGATTGTAAAGTGTTGCAGATAAAACAATATAGACAGCTTCTAAAAAATGCATAACAATTATTTAAGATTTAAAATGAAAACTCATTTTTTCAGAAATCAAAATATGTCTAAAAACAATACAGTAGTTGACGCGGCTGGAAATATACCAGATCAGAAATGCAATATGGCAGCTATCTGTAGACAGAACCACAATGAGCCATATGTGCTTGTCAAGATTTCTCCTCTGTTGAAGAGGAGGACAAAGGCAGATGTTCTTTAGATGAAGCTAACAGCCGCTACACAGACTTGAAATAGCCAGAGAACGAGGCAGTCACGTAGAAGCGCCAGAATGATTGCTCAAAAGCTCTCTCGCTCTTCTCTCCCTTTGATTTCAGAGTGGTCTGCTTCTCCTGAGTGGAAAATGGAAGAAAAAAAATGAAAGACCAGACAAGCAGCTGAAATGAGCCTCGACTCCACATACAAGACAAGTCCTCTACTGGCACAGGAAAGACACCTGTGCGGGAAAACATTGTCTTTCAAAACAATCCCATTATTTCATTCTGACAGGTATACAAAATCCCCTCTGAGCAGGCAGATGATGGAGCGTGTAATAACACCTTGCCTATTATTTAACGGGACGTTCTATCATCATGACGTGTTATTATCTGAGGGCAGAGGTGGACTTTACATCATTCCTGCTTCAGCAAAGCCATGATGGTAATGCTGAAATACAGAGCGAGATGATAGATAAAGAATGACAAACAGATCCTAGATCAGCCAGGGGAGGACAAATCATCTACTCTGGGAAACATACTGTTAGGACTTGTAAGAGATCCATCTGCTGGATTAAAGGAGGTGATGATCTTTTGTTCTCTGAGCACAGATCTGTAGTGCACAGCACACACTGATTAACAATAGAGATGATTAGTGTGACGATGCAAAATGTTAAAGCACCTACAATCACCAAAAACAGAGTACTGATTGTGCTAAACCTGTCATTTATTATAATAGTTTGACACGTAATGAGGAGTTGCTTTTAGTCATGATTGTAGCACCATCAGCTGCACACTTCAAAACATCAATAGTCACCATAATAGGCAATATTCCTGTGAAGTCAATGCATTTAAACATCACCTACGTATAGCCACAGTGCTAGCAATGGATGCTAAAGCTAACAGAAAAGGACACAATGTTTCTCTTTTGCTCACAATATTGCATTTATTTGGTTAAAAAGACAGCGGTTTTGTGAAATATTTCACTTTGTCTTTCCCCTTGTTGTTTTCTAAAACTTTTACTAAGAAGAAAAAGTAAAATAGCACATTTGTATTCATGATACTGCACAAACAGTACTACCTCGGTGTCTCCATGGGGAGATCAAGAAGCCTTCATCACATCTTGACTGCAGTACAGACGCACGCTCTCCAACAGGAAACAATACTTATATTTAATGAATTCAGGTGGTCTGAGTGAGTTGTGTTCTATGTTGAGCTGAATATAAACAAAAACAAAAAGACAAGTAGGTAACTCCCAAACTACAACACATTGCAGCAGTAGAAGGAAAACATAACATGGCTCTGTAATATCTGTGTGATTATTAAAATTTTGCAACTCGGATGTTTGATTTTAATGAATGCTACTGAGACATGAACCCCCGTTTTCCAGACAAGGCTTGTAAATCTAAGCTGTTCAAACCAACAGATATTTGCACTGACTGATTTAAAACATGTCAGTGCCTTTGTTTTGTTATAAGATGCACACGGTAACACTTTAGAATAATGGGCCGTTGTTAAGAAGTAACTATGCAGGAAGTAATAGGTAGTTCTACATTAACAC
>JAUCMT010000105.1:17435929-17451420 GCA_032357475.1 Enteromius thamalakanensis
TACCCACTTGGTAAACTACTAAGATCTCTTGACTTAATTTTCACTTCTATACAAATTAACATTCATTCATGACCAGGTCAACATGTGTGGATCACAGAGATCAAGAGTTGGGTGTCTAATAATTGATTAGGTGTCTTTAAATAGCTTTAAAATGCAGGTTATGCTTCTATGCATCTTTCCAAATGTTCTTATTTTGTCTGCTGATGGTATTGGCTAAGAGTTTAAAAACACACCTAAAAAATATTGGTGTCGTTAAGAGTTAAGACACATACTATAGAAAATATAGCACATTTACATCCTATGTTGTCTTCTCAGTTGCAGAGAGGTTGATAAACTCTTTTGTCTTTTCACGTGTTCACAGCTGTATAATTTATTTAGTTAAATCCTACATTAACAAGCTTCAAAATTAACAAAATTCACTGACTCCCTGTCAGGTACCTTATTGATTTTAAAATAATTATGTTAAAATATATGACTTTGCATGGTGCTCAGTAATTGACTAAACTTTTTATGCCTTATGCAAAATGTTGTAATCTGCATTCCTCACAGAGTGTTTCTTCAATATTCTAGTAATATTCATGCTAATAAGCAACTATAAAATAAAGTGTTACCAATAAAGGTATTATTGCTATTATTTTTATCTACTGAAAGAAGGTTTGTTCATTAATCCTGCTAATAACACCAAAGTTGTGGGTTTGATCCCCATACAAACCAGTGTTTTGTACAGTTACTCTTCTTGCAAGTGCTGGTGGTGTCACAAAATCTTGGTTTAGCAAACACACCATCATCTTCAGGTCCCTGGCCTAATCTCAGGTTAGGAATTGGCAAAGGCTTTGATCACACAGCTGTTTCCTTCTCTGTTTTCACAGCCACTGCGCTGTCCTCTCATAAAAATAAAAATACGGTTGCTCAAAAGGTGGTGGCATGGGTTCCATTTGTTTGGAAAATGCAGGAATTGATCTCACTATGCTAAGTGAGCGGTCTACCATTTGAGCTAATTCTCCATGTGGTAAAAAGAGGTCCACCATTTTGGATAGTAAATTTCAAAGACACCCAGGGGAGCTCTCCAAGCACAAAAAATTGCTTTTTATATAACATTCAACAAAATTAAACATGTTTGAATAAGTTGTACATCGTTTAGTGTGCAAAGGGCAATAAACCCTGACGAAAAAAACTAAACAGAAATTTACATGACATTTTCAAATGTATTTCAAAAACAAGCACAGCTTTTCCAGGCATATAATTTATTTCATATATAATTTCAAAATTACTTTTATGTAAATTATATTTTATATTATTTTTAATTTTAACATATGTTTGTATATAAGTATAAATATGTCTCAGTATACATTATATAAAAAAAGAGTTGAGCTGAGGATGACAAAATTTCAATAATAAAAGTTAATTATAAAACATTACAAATACTGTAGAATTCAGTGAATAATCAAATGCAGTTGAATCCTTCATACATCCTTCGTTGTACATTCAAGTAAGGTGGTTTGCATATTTCTATATTTTTGGGGCTATGGGAAACAAATGACAAAACTAATAAACTATAAACAAGCTTTACGAAAATATGTTATAAATAAGTAAATACAAATTAATTTCATCCTGTTTCTTTCACTGTGTTTTGCTTTAAACCAAAAATACTGACATTTTACTCTACATTATACAGATCAATAGTGATAACAATTCCCACCGTACAGAAAGAAAAAACACTCATATAACTTTATCCCAGTAAAGACGTGTTTTTGCTCTGCATATTCCAACGTTTGGGCCTTTTTTCACAATTCAAGAGGTCTTCATTATAACTTTGAGACAGGTGGATAGCCTATTTTATCAGGATCCTGCAGTATTTCTTAAGATTCACAAATAACAGCATAAACCTTGCTGATGCTATTAGTCTTAAAAAATTAAGTCACATGATTGTGCAAATAATTTATAGTGTGGCCAGATCAGTATTCAGCCGTTGGTTTTAGGGTTTAGTTTAGTTAACTATCCCGACCACACAAAGTAAGCAACTTCATCCAAGTCCACTGGATAATCAGTAAGGTATACAGGGCCTTTGTCAAAATACTCTCCCTTGTAACTTCTCCATCTTCCTGCAGGAAGGTATATGTCTCTTTCCTGCTTGCCCGGTTCAAGAACAGGTGCTACCAGGAGGTCATCTCCTATGAGGAACTGAGAGTCAATTTTGTAAGCTGCCTCATCATTTGTTGCAATCCACCAAAGAGGGCGAATGATGGGATCCCCAGTGTACAGCACTTCCCCAGCAAGTTCCAGAACCCGAGGGGCTACAAGAGACTCGTGGAGAGCAGTAAACTTCTTGGCGATATTCACAACCTCGTCATCATAGCGCCATGGTGGAAGTGAGAACTGCATTGCAGGCATGAAAGCTGAGAGCTCTAGCCAACGGATGTACAGCTCACGATCTGGAAGGCCAGTGAGGTTTGAGTATGTGTTTCCACCTATTATGTCTGGCAGAATAAACTGGTAGCCAAGAATACTTATAGTAAGTACAGTAGGGATTATAGATTTGAGGCCTAGGTTGTATCCCCATAGTGACTCACGGTCAATAATTCTGAAGAAGCAGGAGGTGTTTTGAGATTGATAGCCCGACCGCAGCTCTGCTCGGTCATTGAACGGCATTGCCATCTCAGCGTAGCGGCAGGTAAAGGTACTGGGATCCTGCAGAGGAACAAAGGTACTGAACTGCTGGGGTAAGTAGCTTGTCTCTCCTGCATCAAACTTGAAAGATGCCACTCCATACTTGCTCTTGAGGGTGCGGAGATTCAAGGCATACCAGTCCCGAGCTTCTGGATTTGTGAAATCCAGAATTCCAGCGATACCGTTCCACCAACGCACCAATGCCGGAAGCTGGCTACCAGGCACTCGTACAAACAGTCCTCGTTCTATTCCAACACCAAAATTGACAGAATTATAGTTGATAAATGGATGAGTCCACAAGGTTACCTGGAATCCATCTTCCCTTAGTTTCTGAAACATGGCTGAGGCATTGGGGAACTTAATGGGATCTAACTCAAACTCTCCATAGCCACTTGTGTATCTGCCGTACAGCTCAAGGTGGCTGCAGTTAAAGCCATTGTTTTGGATTTCAGATGCATACTTCAAAGTTTGTTCTTGGTTCACTTCTTCTAGAACTCTTGTAGACCAGATTGGCTGTCTGAAAACAGCTTCGGAAGGAACCTTATTTGGCTTGTTGAAATATCGACGAACCATGTACTTGTGTATAGAGGTGACGTCTAGCCCAACACATACACGATAACTCAGAGTCACATGATGGGGATTATCAGGGTCTGGCCTATAAGGGCTGTCATTATATCGAGCTTGGAACCACAGAGTTCTGTTTGTTTCATCCCAGCCGAGGTGAAAAGGAACAGAATCATTAATTTTAATGGCCGTAGCGTTGGAAGAAAGCCAATAGCGCTCCAAGATGCCACCAAATGCCTGATGATTCGAATGAATATCACCTGTAATGAAAGGTTTGGGAGCCTGATGTCCTTTTAATACTATTGGCCAATGCTGCAACCAAGTCTCCGCACCACCATACCAATGTGATCCACTGCAGGACATGACATGCTCCACCAACCGATACTCCTCCAGCTCATCCCAGCGTATGCGATAGCACTCAATTGTGTCTTTAGGCTTTACCGTTTCTATGAAGAAATGTATATTTCCATCCAGGGATTTGTCACATCTGAGAATCTGTCCCTCTTTTGAACATGAGTCCAGATCAAGGGCTCCAGACCTAAAATGCACAATTAAAAACAATATGACTTCTAATTATAATTATGTATATGGTAAATAGGGCATTTATACAAAATTCAAATGTATTTAAACAAAATACCTGAATTCCATTTTGAAAATGACGACCCCAGTTTGGCTTCGGATGACAAAACCATTTTTTCTGAGATCTAATCGTTCAGTTGTCAAAAGGTTGGCCTTGTGGAGAGAAGAGGAGTAGTAGCACCATGCTACAATTGCAGCAAGAACCAGTATAACTCCGATAGAGCTTGCTGTTATAACTGGCCGGCTTGGTCTACCAACTCTCTTCCTCTTAGGTGGTGAGTAACGGCTCATGGCACCAATGCCAAAATCTCCAACAGTTGCAGATACTATATGGTACATCTTCACAGCACTCTTATGCTTTCTGTAAAATGTTTTAAACTTATGAGCAGAAAGCAAACTGTTTTAGTTGTACTGCACATGGGCTACACATAGTGGAAGTAGCAGCTGGCCAAGATGACTTTAACTATTGATGACTATTTTGCCATGTCTAGATATATTGAGATTCAATACTTTACTTTACAATACAAACAAATGTTTGGACGTCATATAATTCTGACTCACATGATAGAAACAAAGCACAGTATTTTCAGTATATTCTTAAAGGGTTTTTAGCCCTTTACACATCTCTAAACTCATTCCAAACTTGCATGACTTTCTCTCTTCTGTAGAACTAAATAAGTAAATAAATCAGAGAAAATTCTGATTAGTATCTTATTGTCTTTTTGTCCATACAAAAAATGTCAGTGGTTAGCAGCACAAACCTACAACTCTAAACATCTATGACTATGAGACACAAAAGCGAATTCAAGCTGTTGCTGCAGCTGAACAGTCCTCTAGGCATGTATTGAACATGGAGCTTCCAATACTGATGTTCAGTAACAGGCACACTCTATTGATTTGCTGGACATTTGTGACAGAATTAATGCATCTGCTGTAAATTTAACAAATTGTCAATGCATTTTTAGGTCGTGTTATTGCTCCAACTACAAGTTTTAGTAGTTATAGTTTAGCAGTTTAACAGATTTATCCTCAGCACCAATCACCAACAGAGAAACAAATGTCACTTGATTACATGCTCTCTCTGACGCATTACCTGACAGATTAAGCAGCACTGCTGTTTGATAACTAGTTTTCAGGTTTCACTTGATAAAGCACAAAAGATGATTACTTTCTATTTTATGTCATGATACCTCACATATCTCTCCAATAAGCAATAACTTTCTCCAGTTACTTACATTTTGTGTCCGTTTATGATAATTCAGATGGAAACGCTACAAAACCACGTTACTTTCACTCTGTTCCTTTTTGTGTCGCCAGATAAACTTCGCTGGAAAGGTTTACAGTGTTTTAATAAATAAACTTACTCTGATAATGATATTACGACTACACATCGGTGAAAATGCTCTAGAATGAACGTTTATGAAACCAGAAGCAAGTTCGACCAGTTTGTGTGCATCATGGGTAATGTAGTATAGTCATAGGGGGTGTAGCTCTTTTATTTTGATGAGAAGAGAACATAAAATGTACGGGAAGCAAATTGGAAAATAAAAATATATACACAAATATATATATATATATTTATATGTATGTCAGGAAAATAAAATACATTCAGTAGTAGTTAGCAATTCAAAGAATATTTAGGTAGTTTCTATAATTTAGAAAAACGTTTCAACCAGGTTTTGTATGTTTCATATTACATTTATATCACTAGATGGCAGTAAATTATAAGATAAAAAAAAACTTTTATTTTCGCTATTTTAAGATCGCTTTTTGACTTGTATTTCTAGAAGCCTTCAGGAGAGACTGCATGAGGTTTATATTTGAATTTTTACATTGTGATTCTGATAAGAATCTACAAAAACTTACAAAGACACTTTTATTTTAAAAAGTTTAATAAATGAAACACTGTGAGAATGTATACAACCCATGACCTGAACTTTGTTATTAGTCCAAACCTGTGTTCACCCTGGACACTGATCAGTGTAAAAACAACCAAGAAAACGTTCACCTCAGCAAATAGATATCAGAAATTTTGCTACCTAGCAGCATGCTGCTAAGCAAAGTCAACACATTACAAAAATCAAAAGTATTTTCTGATGTTCTAATACACAAAAATAAGACAGTTCCCAAGCTGTCTCAATGATCCAAAAATAATCAGGCTATATCAAGAACTAGACACATCATACCACCTATAAAAGAACAATGAAGCATGTGGCTTTTCATGTAGTCATGCATGGGCAGACTCTGCAGAACACTGTTGAGTCTAGGTAACAAATGTTCTTTTCTCTCCCCCAGTCTCCCTGTCCCCAGTGACATACAAATAAAAGCAAACCAATATCAGCATTCCTGGACCTCGCTCAGTACTCAATTTCATTAAAATTTTCTGAAAATCCAGAGTATGAGATGTTGTCTCCAGGATCTAGAGAAAGAGAGTTATAATATTTATAAGCACATGTACAAATCCTGTGTCTTACAGGGTGCCATATTACTGATGCTTTAGGAAACACATTCCGATAGTAACAGTATGTGATCCGTCCACAGACAAGTGCCAGTGAGAACTACAGTAAAGAAAGCACCTGCTGTCACCTGACCAAAACCTACATGAGAGGATTATTTAACCATTCATAATGATTGAAATTGAAATTTAAAAGAATTACATTGTGGGGCCATGATGTAACATATTTTGTCCATCATGTACTTAGCTTCATGCCATTCTAAACCTGTATGAGTTTGTTTCTTATGTTAACATAAAAAAATATATTTTGAAGAATGCTAGTAATTGAACAGTTAATGGTCCCCATTTCAATACTATGGAAGTCAATAGGGACCAAAAACTGTTTTGTTCTTCAAAGGTCTTCAAAAGATCTTTTTTTGTGCTCAACATAAAGAAACCTATACAGGTCTGGACTGAAGTGAGAGTGAGTAAATGATGACAAATATTAATTTCTGGGTGGACTACGCATTCAAAATATCTGATAGTTTGAGCTTTACACTAAACATTTTACAATATATATAAAAAAGCATTGTCTCTGTGGTCCTGAACTGTTCACTTACCATTGCAAGGTCCCTTTTTAAACACAATATCATCGAGTGCAATGTCACTCCTTATTGAGGATCCTCTGATAGCTTCAAATATAATCTGCAAACAATTAGGGAGACATAAAACCTTTCAGGGATTTTTTACATGCAACAACGCAGTGCAAAAACATTCACAGCGACACTCCATCAGTTTCCTGGCACTTCAAGTGCCATTATCTTAAATGGTTGTTTGATATTAAAATGATAAAAGATGTATTTCAAAGGCAGTGTGTCCCTAACCCTGTGCCTTGTGTCACACTCGTAATCAACCGTGGCCTTCATCCAGGACACACTTTGTTCTCCTTGTCTTGTCCAGAGCAATCTGTCCCTGTCTCCCTTATGCAGCAGGACGTTCAGAGTTCCTGTGCCTGAGCCATACATGTGGTAGAAGAAGATTAGACACTGAGGTCCAGCGGAACCCCTTAGCTCGGTGGACATGAGGTGGGCCGACTGCTTGGGTAACATGTGAGATGCCTCAATGTACATGTAGTAGCCTTGAAATCAGAGCAGGACAGACTTAGCATACACCGTCTCATGACATCTGCAATGTTAATAAAGCAGTTCATGATGAAGCATAAATTTGACTCACCTACCCCTAAGGTGTGGTCCCCCTTGGGTCCTGTGTAAGACGTGGGTGTATGTCCCCTGATCCGGAACCAATGTCCTTTTTTATCTTTCTTTTTCTGGGTAAATCCACAGTCCCCAGTTTCAAAGTTACAATGTCCAGGAGGTGGATTCAAGGGGCCTAAACAGAGCACAAAAAGTTCCACCATATTAGGCTTTGAAATGGTTAAAGGCTTGTGTATTTTTTGTCCACCACAGCCGGCACTGCCCATTTAATGTCTATGTTTGTGAGGGCAGATGTTCTCCATTGCCATGGAATATGTGTCTATAAACAGAATATTTAAGAACCTTAGACAAGGGCCTTGCCCATTTCCTAAGCCACATTGTTTAAAATGTCCTCACAAAAGACAAGAGACTTCTGCCAAGCAACCTGTAAGTAATACAGTTTATTCTTTATTAGAACAATCAACTGCTTAAATCTTTTACAAGTCATGGGTTTTACTTCCATAAAAGCAACACAACTGGGTCAAACACTGTGTTATCGTTTGGACAATTCTAAATATAGGAGACAGTTTTAGACAAACCAATGCAAGTCAGAGTAACAGATAACAATCCAAACAAAACATTTCTTCATGCTTATTTGACTAGAAAGCACACATAATATTTTAGTTTTTCTCCATTTACATGAGCATCTGGAAAAATGTATCAACGAATCCAACACAACTCGGACTGTGCATGTTTCTTAAAGCTCCTATATGATAAAACCACTGCTCTTTGAGTTTTAGTAAAATGTTAAATTTAAAATAAAATAAAAATATATATTTTTGTTTTTTCTCATTTATTTGCAAAGGCAAAACAACTTAAATAGTTACCTAATATTTATATTTTATATTTATTATATATATAGTTAGATCATACATATTCATAATTCATTACACTCCCCTAATAATATAGCCCTAAACATAAAATATAAAGTAATATTTTATATTTACATACAAATAGATAGTGGTCCATGGCATTAGTTTATGCTGTTTAATTGTTTGCTGTTACTGCGGTGAGGCAGCCATGGAACTTCAGGCAAAAGATTTTTGGGATACAGTACAAGCCTTCATTGTACTAAAAATACCACACAGTGCATCCATATGGCACTTGGCAGTAGTCAAAAAGGATTTCCAAAAACCTTTTGAAATCATTTCTGCTTTTTAAATTCAGAGATGTGGATGTGGGCAATACTGTAGGTGATTCAGACAGGAATTGTCGAGTGGGCGGTGGGAGCAAAATGCCAATAAATCACCCTGTAATGTACTTACATCAGAATGCAATACAAATACCATCTGAATAGGGCTTTTTCTCATTGTCAAAAGGGCAGAAGTACCTGTAGCAACCTGACAGTCTCCAAGAGTCACTGAGATGTCATCGAGAGACACAAGCCCACAGTCCCAGAAGTTTCTGCAGATGCTGACAAATACTACCTTAAAGAGAAGTTAAGACAAAAAAAGTCCATAATGACAGATAGTTAAAATAAAGAAAATGTTCTAGTATGTCATCATTTTACTAAAAAAAACTAAACAAAAAAGTCTACTAAACATTCATTAAAAGAAAATGTGATGTGTCCTTAACATTTACCTCACTGTAAAACTTGATATTGTTTTTTCTCATAAATGGCTTTGACATTTTCAATAAAATATTCAACAAATGGAAATGCTATTAATGAGGTTTTGATGTGGTTTGTGGTTACACAGACGCTACATTTGAAAGAGTCTTGCGCTTCACTTATTATCCCTGAGATTACAAAAGGAATTCACACACAGGGTGACCCAAAGTTCAATAAAAGATTTGTTTCGGCTTAGCATTTGGAAATGACAAGAAAATACTTTACTAAAACAAAAAAGGATTAAAACTTAATTTGTGCTTATCATTTAGGACAATGTTCATCTATCACATATAATCTGAAGAACACTTAAAGCTTCATGTTGTTACTGTTTTCTTTTTGAATGCATTTTAAATATATATTATACTTAATATAATAAAAAATATATATATATATATAAATATATATATATATATATATATATTTAAAATTGAGATGGCAAAGGTACATTTTCTGCAGCCATTACTCCAGGCTTCAGTGTGACGTGATCCTTCTGAAATTATTCTAAAAGGCTTCTTAAACAAACATTTCTTTTTATAATCAATGTTAAAAACAGTTCTGCTGATTATTATTTTTATGGAAATCATGATAATGATTCTTTGATAAACAGAAAGTTCAAGAGAACAGCAATGTGTATTTGAAATGGCAATTTTGTGTATATAAAATCTTTACTGGCACGTTTGATCAGTTAAATGCATCCTTGCATAATAAAAGTACTAATTTATTTACTTACGCTATTAAACAGTGAAATTAATTAAAATGATCCATCATTATGCACACCACCCAGTCTTAAAGAACTTTATCCATTCATTTTGCACTTACCTTGGTAGGCATGGGCTTTATATATGTGACTTCCACCTCTGTCCAAACCTCTTTAGACCTCTCAGACACGGTCCAGACTTTTTCCTGAACTATGTTGTTTTCATCATAGATATAGAGAGCCAGAGCATTATCTATTTTCATGAAGCCATGCAGGGCATAGTAGAACCTGAGGCAGTATTTATGGTTCCCTGGTAGGGACGGCCCAAAAAGACGACCCACATACCCTGGACGAGATGTATGACGAGTGTTGGCCATCAGAAAAGACCCTGTGCATGTAATGGACAGATATGAAAGATTTAGAAGTCATAATTAGTTATGTTCATCAAAACAGATTTGAAGAAATTTAGCTTGCTCAGTAATGGATCCTCTGCAGTGAATGGGTGCCATCAGAATAACATTAATAATCATCATTGCAATAATCGACAAGAAATTCACAAGATTCCAGTCCATCAATTAATGTCTTGTGAAGTGTTGCAGGACTGTAACAAACACATCCATCATTCAGGAGTTTTAAATTTAAACGGTCACTTCCCATCAAACTCCAACCATCCATTATAATGCTTTCTTTAGTGAAAATGTGGATTATTTTGATTATTTTTTCAGCTGTTAAAACTCTAACAGCACCTATTCACATCAGAGGATCCATCGGTGAGCAAGTGATGTAATGCTAAATATCTCCAAATCTGTTCTGCTAAAAAAAAACCTTATTAGTTTAATTATAGTAAACTATTTAATCATTATTCACTAAGAATACTGATTTAATTCAAATTAAACATACGTTAAGTGGGGAAGTTGAACGAATCCCACTGATTAAAAAAGTCCCATAACTTTAAACTTTATTGTTGAAAATCGATGATTTAAAAAATCTTCATTAAGCTGTACACATTTCTTTTTAAATCAGATTTCACATTTTTGGTGAACTGATGAAAAAAACAGTCCCACTTCTCACCAGTGCCTGCAGTGTGATCTCCGATGCGGTAAACATTTGGTTTAACAGAGACCCTGTTCCACACTGAACCTCCAATCTGTTCCTGATAATATTGACACAGGCCCTCCTCAAAGTCACAGTTTGCCACAGAGGGGTCAAACGCTGGCTCTGGAACAAGAGTTACACATGAAGTTAACTCACATCATGAACATTTCCCACATAGGCAGACTTTCTGTAAATTCTAACTGCTGACTAAATGGAATGTCAGTGTGGTTGCTACATAACAGGACAACAACAAGAAAATTCCCCTTTAACTGCAATTTTGGGCTTTTTGTGTTTTGGAATATAATGCTGAAGGCCCTCTCTTAGAAAAAAATACTTATTTTTGCCACAAATTATATTATGGTGCATCATACATTTCTTGTTATCAAATTTTGGTGGAGGTGGTACGGTTTCAGTTACATATGTTGACACTGATATTTGGGGTTTCCCCTTAACATTGCTACTGTACTGTGCACCCATTCATTTAGGTTTGTGCTGCATAATGTCTCAATTCCTCCTTTATGAAAACAGGTGTACATATGTGACCAAGAATTACCCTTTCAGTCAGTGGCTTTCAGTGTTGTAAATGTTTGGGCAGATGTTGGCAGGTACAAGCATGCCCAGTGCCCTGTTGTGAGCCTGGGGAACTTACACTAGGGGATGCTGTTCCTTTTTCCACCAAAAAATAGAGAAATTCTGCTCTCTCACAATAGTTATGAAAAAGCTGTTGGTACGGTCTCGGCCAGATGTAACACACTGGGGAAGTTTACCTAAGTCCATTCAGCAAGGGACACTACGGAGGCCACACCCTGGGAGGTAGCATGTGGATAGTACAGAGTTCTGTGGAGTTTCTGAGGAAGACCTCATTTGGAGGGGGAAGAGTCCAATGCAAAAACTGGACAGAAGCAACTTTAGCAAGGGGAAGACATGGGATTACCAAGAGAAAAACGATACTGTGGAAGGAACACACAAGCGATCACCCAAAGTACAGAGGCTGACCAATAGGAATGCAACACAATTGCTGAGTGCGCCTGGCCAGAAGCACTCTCAACAACCTGAGGTAGGTAATGTGCCACTGCAGTCAAGGTCCTGTCCAGGAACTCATGGCTGCACGTTCATTGCACCTAGTAACCCAGCCTGTTGTAACAACAATATGCCTGGACACTTATTCTAAGAGCACTTCTTCATGCAGGAAAGAATGGCCGGACAAAAGGTGCCACGCCCATCTCAGGACACGGGCCATGTAGCCAGTGCTTCCAGCAATTCAAGCAGTGTCACCGCGACTGAAGATGCCATATCCTCAGAGCCTCTGAATTTTTTTGTAACCACTGTTTTTCCTTGAACAAGTTCAGGCAGTTCAGCGCTGACTTGTTTGTGAGCTTCTCTGTCACAAGTAGAGCTTGTTCTTTTTCCAGTTGACCTTAAGCCCCAGATCTGTTTGGGCCACAGATCTCAAGAGTAAGGTAGAATGAGCCAGTTGAGCCGGTTGCCCACTGAGGTAAAGAGGACACCGCTGAACCTAGGAGAAAGGCTGGTGAACTGAATTGCATAGCAAAGACTCCCAGACTCTGTAGGAGTGGCAACAAAGGGACAACCATGCACTCGCAGAGGGGCAGAGATGGGAAGCAGTGGGACCAAACCTCGAAGGCTGAGTGTCCCAAAACTCAGGATCCTACAAAGGACTGGCCCTACTTTGGGAAAGGGAGCAGTGCCATCACCACCTAATGGGAAAAACCAGAGCCTTCCATCTCTAGGTTGACAACCCTTCCCTGTCTGCTCAGTGGGCTTAGCAGCTGCCTGGGGCATGGGCTGCATTATTATCCTGTGGAAGCTTGAGGTGTAATAGCAGCCTGCACAGGAGCAGATGTAGACACTGCAGGCGGATGCCTTTGACAATAAGCAGACTGGAGCCCAGCCCGGTAGCAGCAGTATCATGCCAAAGGAAGATATGCTTGATGGCCACCCTCTGCTTCTGGACTGCAGAGCACTGCTGGGCAAAGTCCTCAACAGTTTCACTGAAAAGGCAAGCCTGCGAGATGGGGGCATCAAAAAAGTGAGCCTTGGCAATGTCCATCTTCTCAGAAAGGTTAAATCAGAGATGTCCTGCCAAAAGGAGGAAGCTCAGCGCCCTCTGATGGCCTAATCGACACCTGATGAGCCTCAAGTTAAATTGTTGGATCGCCGCAAGGCAGCCTGGAAATCTCCTTCAAGATCACAATGACAAGCAAATTGTGTGAGAGGCCCATGAGGACTGGCCTGGCAGATGAGCTCCTCTTAACTGTGCTATTACTTACGAAACACATCTATATGCACAGTAAAAAGATGTGTCCAAGAGAATTTCCCAAAGATAATTGGAGATATCGATAAGCCCATGGAATATAGGAGAAACCATTTGCCTCCGAAGCAAAAATCTGAATTAGTGGATGCATGCCACTAACTTGTACGCCTATGTGCATGGAGAAGTGGCTGGGCATGCAAATTGTACTCACTAGTGTCTCATAGGCTGTGTTTTACTACTTAAAGGAGACTAGGGCTTCCTAACAAAACAGTGTCAACATAACATCAATGTGACTGCATTTCAAATGCATGACCCAAACCCCACACCTATTGTACTCTAATAATTGAACAGCACAGACAATCTTTACAGCCAAATAAGCATGGTAGAGAATTACTTAAGCAAGATAAACAGAAGTACAGGACACAGTATGATTCCAGAGAAGATGACATGTTAAAATGACATGTCTACAAAATAGTTAACATATGTTTACAAAGTTACAGTGCCTGTTGAAAGGAAACCATAAAACCTGCTTGTGGTTTTCAAGCTCTGTAAACAGCTGCATTGTGCTATTTGGGATTATTCATAGTTGCATAAAGTGTGTTAGAGCTTATTATGTAACAGGACCACACTGACCTGTCTCTATGTGGCAAAACTCTGGGAAGAAAGATATGTCATCCAAAGCAACATAGCCACCACGAGCACTGTTGAACGCCACCTCAAACACCACCTAGCAAACCAAACACACCAACCAATCTAAATTAGATATGTGTACCCAACATTAGGAAAACAATACTGGACAAATTAAAATTCGTTCATTTGCACAAAAAAAAAAGAAAAGAAAATGGATTTAGTTTGTAAGCTTTAAAGTGATAAAAAAACACTATAAGGTTCAAAGAAAGACATTAGTAACACTTCAGACAGTGAACTCATCTGCTGGAGAGAATCTCCAGACTCCACACACACTCCTACTCTCATTATTTACATTGTCTTCCAGAGTTGGCTGCTCACACTCAAACATGGCAGCCACAGTGCTAGCTCTTCACTTTATGTTTATACTATTCCTACACATGCAAAATAAACACTCTTTTCTCTGCAGTACAGATACTGTTATGTATAGTCAAAAATATATCACTCTTTAAACTACATTTGGAAGTTACTTAAAATATCTCTTACCATTGTTGCAGTTAATAATCAGAGCAGTTTAGACCAAATTCATTCAGTCAGTTATAAGATTTTTTTAATCATATACTGTAACTATCCATACTTGATTTGGATTTTGGACAAGGATTTTGATAATTGCACAAAACAAAATGTCTTAATAGCTGTCATTTCTCATTAACATAAATATAATACCTAATGTTACTTACATAACATGTGTGAGATTTTAATCTAGCATAATATTATATATTTATTTATAAAAAAACATATGTTAAAAACCTCTCAATTGTAAACAGCTTGAACGTTTTTTTGTAAAGAAATTAATATTTTTAGTTAGGGTGCATGTATTAAATTGATCAAAGGTAAAGCAAAGATTTAATTAGAAAATATACTAAAATAAAAAAACTGCTTTTAAAATTAAATTTTTTTTTTTAATTAATACATTTTTTTTTTATGTATGTTGCAAAAGAAATTCATAATATTAATGTTTATTATATTTTTGAAGTAAATGCAGTCTTGGTGACCCTAAGAGACTTACCAACGCCTTACTTTTGAACGGTAGTGTTTATTCCAATTTATTACAAATGTCATAATAAGAATATTAGTCTAAGGTAGTGACATTCAAACTAACTTAATGTACATTAAACAATGTTATAGCTACTGCTATAATTGAAAATAATTGCAAAAGTGTGTTAGCCATTCATCTACTGGAGTTCCAAATATATTTATATAGAGGGTGTAAAGAACCATTTCTAGAACATTATTTCATACTTGTTTGACCAAAACTTATCTGTAATAAGACATAACTCTGCAAAGTTTCTTCTATATGTTAATTATGAACCATGGAAGCCCCCTTTTATAAATAGGTACTAGTCTTGTTAAGACAGTTCTTAAGCCCGGAAGTGTATTTGCAAGTGGCATTAGTATATTGTGTGTAGTTAAAACTTGTAAGATATAGACATTCCATGTTCTATACCAGGGTTCCTCAAATCTTACCCTGGAGGTCCAATGCACTGTAGAGTTTGGATCTAACCCTAATCAAACACACCTGAGCATGCTAATCACTAGCCACGTTTACATGGACATATGTAATCGGATTAAAAACCTGATCGGAATAAAAATGATTAATGTAAACACGCCATTCAGAATATTCTGACCCG
>JAUCMT010000105.1:17459131-17470236 GCA_032357475.1 Enteromius thamalakanensis
GATTTTAGGCATTACTCATGGGTAAGGTTAGGTTTAGGTGTAGAGATATGGTCAAGACTATATTTTTGCATTAAAATGTTGTTTCAGGGTCAACAAAATATGTTGACCTAGGGACACATCGAACTCGGCAAAATCAGGACATGCATCTATGAATTAAAATGATCTGTCGCAACGTCTGTCATATCATAACTTTAATTGATTGTATTGCCATTATAAAGCCCATACTGGTAGACAAAGGACAAAAAATCTTATAGATTGTCTTACACACAGTACAGACAATATAACCATAAGAAATAATGAAATCTTCAACCTTTTCAGGACAGTTCCTAATCTCATTTCAGGAGGGAGAATGTAATTTTCCTCCTCATTTTTAAATAAGCATGAGAACATGAAACAAAAATAGACATTCGTTTTTATTTTAAAGTAAACTGTACAAAACCACTAGTAAGGTCAGGCAGTACCAGCACATGGTCCATAAAGTGGTCTAATGGAGTTAAAAGCAACAAAGTCATTTTGTTTAAAAAAAAATACACTGTACACAAAGGGAATGGGATTTGATGTTAGGAACACCCTTTTCTTAAATCTGCCTAATAAAAGAGGAACAGTTAACAGGAGAGGTCCAGCTGCAGGCTTTCACCAATCCTGTTTTTCACGAGGCTCTTGCTTTACAGTAATATCCTTGAAGGCACAAGCTCCACAATGAATCCACTGTACGCACAAGGATTGTGATAATTCCCCTCATAACTCACCTATAGTGAAGCTCTGCCCTGAATGTTTCCAGTGTCTTCAAAAAGAAAGAACAAAAGAAACAATTAGCTTAAATATTGTTGAAAATATTTTCCTATGATGGTCACTCCAACATGAACACCTGTTTGACTGCTGGTGCTGGAGGTGCAGCTTTGTGTTGTTCACTGACAGAACTGGATCTGATTTGTTTCGCTTTTAGTTCACATTGTGCAGTGTTCTTAACTAAATCTAAAACTAAAACTAGGCCTATTAAAATAGTTTCTGTTAAAATAAGAAACATGAAATAAGTAGTATCCAAATAATATATTAATCACACTACCTTTTATTTACTAGAAAATGCAAGTGATGTTCCATATTTAAAATTTGTTATTTATAAATGAATAGTTGTTCAAACACTATAACCCAGTAATCATTGCAGCTGTAATAAATCACTGTACACACACCATACCGAGGCAATGGAAAACTATTATAAACTACTATCAGATTAAGGATAATATGTCGTTCTCTCTTATTTTTCCCTTTCTCTCTCTCTCTCTATCTCTCTCTCTCTCTCTCTCTCTCTCTCTCTCTCTCTCTCTCTCTCTCTACATGGACGTTGCCACGCAGAGAGTGAGTTTGGACTGTGCTCTGTAAATTTCCCTTTATTCAGGAAGCACTCTCTCAGGCAGTCCTGTGTGAAGATCCTGGGTTTTTCTCTAACCATGTGTTTAGCTTGGAGGACTGCACTTTTCCACACACAGCCTGAAGAACAGGAACGACGGGATTGGTGGAGGATGAATTCCCCACTAACCATAAAAACCAGAAGATCCTGGATCCAGCAAATAATGCTAAACAGGATATAAACTAAATTTAAATGCATCAAATAACTAGAAGCAAGCAAACATTTCAAGCCTCACATTCGGTTAAAAGTCACATTATGAAACTCTGAAGTTGTATATATTATATTAAGTGCATTTCTGGTCCATCAAAGTGAGATTCTGACACATTAATACCCTAACAGTCGTGTGATTATAAAACAGATCTTTGCCTTTATGTTTACTCCACAGGCAGATCTTCACAGCAATAAAGAAAGGCATGTGGTCAGGATATTCTGTCCGATACTAGACACTGCAATTAACTTTCATTCCACACATACTGCAAACAAACATCTATCAAGCAAGGTTTCTTTTTAAGTTTTCCTGATTTAAGATAGTGATAGTTGCTTAGATGCTGTATATACAATATTAGACATAAAAATATATATATAATCTCAATTAACAGTGCATTTAGGTCAACAGACGTAGCATACACCCATCTCTGCATGTTGGCTTACATAACCGCCTAATGGTCACCCTGTGGCTTCCCATTTGATCGGCATGGAAAAGTTCACAATTGCTGCATGGAGACTTGTTGCCTTGTCATTTCTCATTTCCAAAGTATTAAACTGAGCTGAGTTACTGGGTATTTGATGCAGCTGCTGAGCTCACAAACCATGGCAACTTCGTTGTTCAAAAACCACCATAACACCAATTAGACACATTCTTCCAATCCAGTCAAATTACACAAAGTTGTGAGAGGGATGTTGACAGATGCATGTGTGCCTGCTTTCCATTTTTTGTTGCTTGTTAATATCCTCTGGTCATATGTGTGATGAGGAACCAACACAAAGTTATTCACCACACACATAAACACTTGGACATCAAATGTTAATATTGAAATTATCTTAACTGATGTTTATGCTTTACATAATTTTATTCTAAAAATGCAATAACTGTAATTAGATTATTTTAAATTCTCATCATCAGATTTCTGCAGTAAATTATAGAATGGAGATCAAAATTTCCTAATCTTCAATGTCACTGCTTAGTTCTATTTAAAGTTATCCTAACAGGAGAAGAAGTGCAGTTTTTTAAGGATATTTCATAAATTAATTGTCAAGTCTTAGCCCATGTGCCGTAAAAAGGGTGGTAAGATTGTCTTTTTTTTGAAGATTTTTCGGTAACCCTTTACAATAACAGTACATGAATTATCATGTACTAAAACATGAATTAACAATTTCTTGACAATAAACTAATGATGAGTTAAGACATCTATTAATCAAGAACTGCGACATGACTCACATGAATCACTGCATAAATAAGGCCACCTTAATGATGTTAGTTACTGCATGTTAGTTAATGTAATAATTAACCGTTTGTGGTAAACTAAATCAAACCTGCTTTAATGGCACACAATTGTTCATAGATCTGCCACCTGCAGCTGTCACAAACATCAGTGAATGACAGAGATATTATTGCAATATTTACATTTTACCTACATTTGCATTTTACCAACAAACAATAATGCGTTCATAATTAAAAACAACTCATCTTATCCTGTTTTGAGTGATTCTACTGCTGACGTTCTACAATTACGTTTTCTTAATAAACAGGCTGACACAATTTTCCAAATAAAATCTTAAAGAAGATGATTATCGATTTGGTTATGTTATAGATTGGGTTACTGTCATTACATCATAATAATGCACTGACACCAGATGTCTCTTGTGCTCTTCGTCTTTTTCTGAGCCACTCAACATTCAATTTTGACATTCAAAATGTCAGCTTTCCTCCTCCCATTAAGTTCCTTCACCATCAAAATGCAGCCACAGGACCTCTGCTCTTCCACTTCTTTACAAACCCCCGAAAATCACAAAATATATGATTTAGATGAGCTGAATATGTATATAAAATGTGTAATTGCTAACTTTTTAGGATGTAAAGAAGTCATGAATTCATGTTACTTTTTAAGTAATTTATGAAGAGTTAGTAATGATGTGCAGCCACATAATGATACATTAACAACTCATGACTTTATGATGTGACAGCTGCAAGTGGCAAATTTATAAACAATTTTGTGCCGTTAAAGCATGTTTGATTTAGATTACCGCAAATTGTTAAATAATACATTAACTAACATGTCATTAAGGTGGCGTTATTCATGGAGTAATTCATGTGAGTCATGTAGTAGTTAAGTTAGTTATTGATTAATTCATGTCTTAACTCATCATTAGTTCATAGTCAAGAAATTGTTAATTTATGTATTAGTACAGTACATGATAATTTATTATAAAGTGATACCGATTTGTCTGTAGTCCTAAATGTTGTCTCAGTAAAGAAAACTTTCAGATTCTTCTAAATTATTGACATTTTTATTTTATGTTTTTATTTATTATCTGACACTTATTGCTAAAATCCTTAATTACAAACCCTTGTTTAATTTAAGATTGCATGATGGTGAACACGGATTTGCTGAGAAGCAGGTTGTGTCTAGAGAGGAGAATGGCCCAAAGTTCACTTTAGCGATGAGAGCATGTTTTATTTATTTGGGTCTGATGGGAACATTATGTTCGAATTCAAAATGGACCATTTCACCATCCACATGTTTTCACTGACCTTATGGGGTCAATCTAATTCTGTAATTTTAATGATAATACATAAAGCAGGTGAATAATATCGTCTACAGTCTAAGAGATGTATGATGTATTGTTCACAATTCCTACTGAAATGACTGGATTTTGCAAAAAGTAGATCATCAAGTATCTCCTTGTAACATATAATTTTCACTTACAATATTTTAATAATTTTAGTGTGTAACAGTGAAATAATATTCCATTGATTGTGTAAAGTTATGCATCTGCAGAAGTTACAGCATGCCTCCATAAGGCAGACGCGCTTGCATTATGTGGGTGACTCAGGATCCTGTGGTTGTCTCCACTGTAATATTGTGTCTTTCTCTGGTAGTGGAAAATTATGTCATGCTGACTCTGTAAGTTGTATCACAACAACTTAGCCATAGCAACAACAAGTCTGTGCCTTTTTTATTCTTAGAATCCTTAAACCTCAGGAAATGTGAAGTAAAATCCTGGCATGTCTGGCAAGAGAACAAGATCCACCTCGAATGAAAATCATGTTAAAGAGAATGTAAAGACTGTGACCAGCAGCGTGAGGCAGGGTGGTTTTTGAAATCATGCTGAAGCATTAATTTATTAAACGAGTGTTTAATTAAACATCATAAAGAAAAGAGTAAAAGCTTTCAAGAAGGAAACTGCATGTTACTGTATGTGTAAAAGAGATTTTTAGATCACTACCTAACATTGGTCAGTTCTTTTCTGTCAGGTCTGTAAGTTGCATGTGCTGTGTTATGAAATAGGCTTCCTGTCAGTTGTGGTTTTGATTGGCATCTATAGAACAATATGACCAGTCACTAGTAACCCCAAAACATTTGCATTCTGTCTGTTCAACACATTATGCTGACAGCTCTGCAAATTCTAGGTTACTTGTTGTTCATGGCCTACAAATGAACACAGGAAATTCTCTCTCCAGTTCTTCATATCTCTGTTTCCTGTTAAATAATGAGAAGAAGCTTTGGGAGAAACGGTTTTGGAGTCCCTTGGGGCTCAAAGGTAAGCTTCCACATTTAGGACACTATCCTGTTAAGGGAATGAAAGAGGGAGTTAAACATTCAAAGTAGTAGTTCTGAGGAAACACAGCTTTGAGATAAATAAAGACATATAACATCCACGCTTCTGTAATCAGTGACTCTCAGTTGCATCACCTGTGAAGACAACAAGGCAGGGAAAGCTCTGGTCACAGAGTGCAAAAATAAATAAATAAATAAATATAATTAGGTGACCTATTCTTCAGTTTATATTGTTCCACTAATGCAATGATGTAAGACATGCATACTGGGGAAAATAACCCAACACAATTACAAAGAATATTATCCAAATAAGTAATGTCTATAAAGGATAGGATAAAAGCAAAAATAAAAAATTGTAAATTTTGAGATGCTATCTTTTAATTAGTTTTAATTAATACCGTTTAAGAAACTGAAGTGGTAAAGTTTTACTTTTCAGATTATCATGCAACAATTCCTTTAAATAGGTTACTATTGACCTAAAAGCAAGGCTAAAAGGACAGTGTCAGGCAAGCTGCATCTTCTGGATCACAGTGAACTCTTGTTACCTATTGTGTAATGAGTGGAACATGTTTATAAAAAACCTTCTGCGAGTATTTAAAGAGTTGTGAATGCTATGATGATAAACACTTCATCCTGTTTCTCCAAGAAGGAAAACGTCTTCACTTTTCTGCAGTTTCATTTAGTGAGAATGATGTGCCAACACAAAATACAAAACTCTGTAAATAAAACTACATAACATAAACTAATTATTTGAGCAATAGAGGTTGTTTTTGTGTTTAGAAAATGTGAAAGTAACTTGAACTTGAGTCTTTTTATCATGTGAAGTATGGGTATGTGCTCATCTGCTGAACACAAACTGTCTTGATGAAATATGCAGTCAAGGGTAATTCAATTCTGTTCCAGATTACCATCTCAACACACCAGACCCAGACCAAAAACCACATGCCTCCCTCTACTGGTAACCACTGTAAAGTCAAGCATATGCACCCCACAATGACAGGAGTGCGAAAATAAATAAATAAACGATTTACAGGACAGGTCAAATATAGCCTATATGATGATGAGGAAATCCATTTGTAATATTTGTAACTTATTTGTACTGATTTTCAATCCAACTCCATCTAACTGTTAACATTTCTAAATATGTGGCCATGACCATTTTCTACACAAAAAGTTTAACATTAAATGTTAAACAGGCACTTTTTTAAAACAAGAAAATAAACAGGAACACAGTAAACAAATATGTATGTAACTTTCTTTTTAATGCGTTTACTCTCCCATTCTTGGTCAATGAGCACCAGCTCTTCCAGGAGTGATTCATGTGTCCCATCATTGATGCATGAAGTCAGAGCTGTGGAAGTACATGTTCACCCCCCAACAGTCTAACATTACTGTAAAACAGTCAGAAATCAAACAAATAAACAACTAAAATACTGGATGATGAAAACATGTTTTTAGAGTCTGTGAAAACTGTTTATGGGTCAGTTTTATATGGAGCACCCCCAGCTCTTCCTGAAGTGTGTTTCACGTGTTCTGTCATCGCTGCATCAGTGTCCGAGTCTGTAGTATTTAAACTCCAGCATCTGAGGAAAATAATTTGAATATTAAAAAAGGCTAAGTAAAAGGTAAATGACACAGTTGTTTTTAAAATGCATTTATGGTCCTACAACTAAATGTAAAATATAATAGAAGGCATACTCTATGTCAGTAAAAGAATCTCTGTATTAGATTTAAGCTGTTTTCAGCTGTTTCTCTACTCCCTCTTTATTACCACTGTGTGCTCTTGAGAAAGACCCTTAACCAGGTGTAACTGTGTGAAAGTGAACAGGATCATTTCTGATAAAGACATGTATTCTTTTAGACAATGTCCCCCGAATAGATAAAAGCGTACGAATTAAAATTGCATTATAATAAACAAGACAGGAGATTTTTGAATGTCATAATGACAAATTGTTAAAGTAATTGTAAAAAAAAATGTTATTGGACTTGTGGAGGAAAACTACCTTAAATTCTGAATTATTATCGTGTGCTCCTGTTGTTTGTACTGGTGTTTATTGCTTTCTCTACAACAACAAGTCAAACCTTACTGAAGTTCTGACGCATTTCTCACAATGACTGTGGTGATGTGACCTGAACTGCACCCTCGCGGGATCAATACAGTGTCACTTAGGTTTTAATCTACTGATAACAACTACAACATTTTCAAAGTGTCACTTGGACATTTGAAATCAGAACATATTCTTCACATATATCTAGATGCTGGAGCTGGTATTTCAGAGAAATGTATAGTTCTTCTAGCATTGTTTCTGTAATTAATAGGACTGTGTTTGTCTTAGTCTGTAACAGCAGTATACATTCAGATATAAAGTTCCCAGAGCATTATCAGCTATGCCACAACATATGTCCATAGATCTATATAGATTCAGGGCTTCTGTGTTGATGTTGATCTACAAGGTGATATGTTGTGTGCATCCACTCTTGCAAAGAGTAAAACAAACAATGCAAATACATTATTTTATCTATGAAAATTTGACATTACTTCCCCCAACCCATTAATAATTGTGTAAAAATCAGCTGAGAAGTGTACTTCATTAACAGTACTTTTGGTGGCATACCTGTTCTTTGCTCCTGGAAGGGTGACAGCCCAGCTGATTATTAATGCCTTCAAGAAGTGATGCTGTTGGACTGATGGGATGTGATTGGTCATGTGTTGATCTCTCCCTCATCAAGGCTGGCTCCACTGACCCTTCAGATTCAGAGCTGCTGTCCAGATCCACATCAGTCCAGGCCCATCGGCGTCTCCACATCCTTTGGTATGACATGTTTAGCAAATCTGAAATTACAAAATATTTTTAAGCAGTTACTGAGGACATCCATTTTTTATTTCAGCACATGGTATTCTTGATCCCTTCCTAAATTTACTTAGCATTTCTGTATCTGTCAGGTAATTTACTTTCTGAAAGAAACTCTGAAAAAGGCTACATCAGGCAGTAAGGATAATTTTTGATTCTCTAATTCTAATTCTTTCACTAAATGTAGCTGTCATTAAAAACAGTCTAGCAGTTACAATAGCACCTAGAAAATTCATAATTAGCTAGAAGATTTGGAAAAAGTGCCAGATGTATTACACCATCTCGCTAAGAAGTTGTTTAACTGCTTAAAACAATAACTTTACGACTCTGAGACTCAAGGTGTTTTACCAGTGATGTCACACCAGCAGAGTTTCCTTTTAGGGTAACTAAAGCAGTTAGGCCAACTAACTTTTAGCCTAGCTAATTCTAGCCAAACTCAGAATACCTCTCAGCAGCTGACAGTGTCCACGTGATTTCTTTCATGTCAAACAAGTAAATCTTAACCACATTAAAGCAAAACGTACTCCCCAACAGTAGACTTTCAATAATTCCTCAACTTCCAAAACACAACAAATCGTCCTCTTCGACGGCTGCTGCTCGTGGAAAGAAATAACATTAACAAGCTCTCGGGAGAAAATTCAAATAATATCACGGGATTTTGCAATATCGCGAGATCTGTTAAATGCACAATTGTTAAATGCAAATGTTGCAATTCACAAATCACATCCAGTTTAGACATCAAATAGGGACCGTTTTATATGTATATATATTTATTAATAATAATAATAATAATAATAATAATAAATGCATTGTAATGCATGGGAAACGGGTGAATAATGATTAAAATGCATGGATTCATAATCACTTAACCACACAGGGCACTTTATGAATATAATTTGACATGAAACAAGGTGTAAATAGAAACGTCACATAGTTTTGTAAGAACTCATTTCGGGAGGAAGGAGCGAAGGCTACACCCCCAATTTTCGATCTCCGCCTGCCAATTTCCCAATTATTCCATCCTCCTATCAGTGCCTTTAACTCCCCCTATAAAATAGACAGATTTGCTCCCTTTCCTCATCTCGATCTTTGTATCAGATTCCAGCAGCATGTCCGACCTTGAAAGTAACTCAGACTCTGACTATGAGGACGCTCTTCCTCCCACCACCGCCGCCACCACCTCGGCCGCTACCACCTCGGCAGCTCCGCCTCAATCTCGAAGGGAGACCGCGGCTCCTACAAGAGGTCGTAGGCCTCCACCTGCTCTTTCTCCGCGACGCCTGAGATCCAGGTCCCCGCCACCTCAAAGAACCCCGCAAGCCTCTCCAGCCGCTTCTCGTTCCTCTTCCCGCTCCCAGCCCACGGAAAATATCACTATGCCGATGCTAAAACAAGCACTCCATAAAGCTGGTATTCGCTTCTCGCGAAAGTCCACCAAAGCCGACCTGCTAGCGCTATACAATACTCCGGCAGCAGGTAGTAACCACTTCTCTATTACTCCCCACGGCAAAAAGAAAGAGAAAACTAAACACTGCTCTACTCACCCCCTTGTCGTTCCCGCTCCAGCTCAACCACAAGCTTCCTCTCGCCGCGCTCCTTCTGCTAGCCACAGGAAAGCTCCGGACGCAGCTGCAGTGGTGGACCTTACGGCAAGCAGCCACACCTCCGCCCCAAACAGCCGCTCGCCCTGCGCCTTGCTCCTCATGGCCTCCCGCTCCAACCGGTCTAACAGCCGGCCACGGACATTCAGCTCACCACTGTTGCCCCGGACATTCTTACGACCCTATCCCCCACTCTTCCTCCACCTCTTTGCCTTCCACTTCTAATCTTTCTTCTTTCCCCGCTGTCCCTTCCACTCCATGCACCTGTTGCCACACTCACCCCGCTAGCGCAGCCACTTCTTCTTCGGCCCATCCCCAGTTCACTCTCCGTACAGCTAGACCCCTTGCAGCGCCACCTAACGCCCCAGTGCTGGATCCCACACCGGTTTCTCCCTCCCTCCGTGCTCAAATTTTAGCAGGTGCAGATATTGATTTATTCTCCCTCCTTTCTCCTCTCACTCCCCCGTCTGCAGACCGCCAAGTTAAGTGCGGAGTTATTCTTGTGTCCCTCCGTAATTCTCCTGCAAATTCATCTCGCATCCTATCTATTTCTGAATTCATTGTTACCTTTAACCGTTACTCTGAAATTATCTGCTCTGAATACCCCAACCGCAGGCGCGAGCTCAGCGATTATATGGCTATAATCGCAGAGCTCGCGCTGTCTTACGGAGGGACTCGCTTTTACACTTACCACCGCCTTTTTTCCGCCAAATGCGCTATTCGTGTAGCGCAATGGAACGAATGCCCTTATTGGGGAGCTTTAGACCCTGAATTGCACAATAGAGTTTTCACAGGCTGCCGCAACATCACTTGCGCGGTCTGCAGATCGGTCTCACACTCCTCCGTCACCTGCCCTTATGTTATCCCGTTCTCAGCACCCCCTCCAGAATTGTCTCCCCCTCACTTCACTAGTTATGTTCCAAAAATTCCTTCTCTCCTTTCTGTTTCCACTCGCCAGTCTCATCCACTCTCCCGCACCCCTCCGTGCTATGATTTTAATGAGGGCAGATGCAACCGCCCTAGATGCCGCTTCCTCCACGTACGCAGCTTTTGTGGAGGAGCTCATGCAAAATTAATTTGCTCTGTGGAGAAGTCTTTGAATAAAAACCGTAGAAAGTACCTCTCGACTCCAGTTAACATTTCTCAACTGTCTTGTGAATTGTCCTCTCATCCCGATGCTAATTTCTCTGCTTATCTCCTTTCAGGATTAAAGCAAGGTTTTCACCCAGGAGTCTGCAGCCTCCCTGCTCAGTCCCATACCTGCCCAAATCTTCAATCAGCCATCTCAGACCCCCCGTCTGTCGATCTCCTAATTAAAAAAAAATTAGATGCAGGTTTTATGATCAGCCCCTTCGAGAATCCTCCTTTCGATATTTACCGAGTCAGCCCTATCGGGATTGCCACTCGGAAATTCTCAAGTAAAAAACGTCTTATAATCGATCTCTCTTCTCCGCATAATTCAGCT
>JAUCMT010000105.1:17470336-17485148 GCA_032357475.1 Enteromius thamalakanensis
GTACACTCCACTAAGAATTATCACGTTCCCTCTCAAACATTTTGTGATGGAAATAATATGTGATACGTGTGAATATGGGGGAAAAAAAAGTTTCACAGTGGAACACAAACGTTTTTCGACACAGGCTCCTTACAATATGATGTCATAATACATTTGTAATACATAACACAATAACACAAGCAACATTTTTTAACTCAATTTTAATGATCGTTTTTAGATTATTTATTAAAATTGTTCACTAAACGCAAAAACATAAACTTCACCTATACATTATCACTAGTTGTTGTGCTGTGTATTTGAAAGATTATTTTCCCCTAGTAGGAGAATTCATATTAATCTGTCAATCGTTTTTTAATGATAGTTATTTGTCCATCGTTGTTTCATAGGTTCCTGGACAGAAAAAGCATAACATTTTCCCCTTAAACAGTTAAACTGAACAGGAAGATGAACCTGTGTTTTACTCACCCTCAAAGCATGCTAGGTTTGTGTGACTTTTTTCTTTCAGACGAATTCAGTCGGAATCCAACCTTCAAGCTTTTCACTGTGGGTACGCAGGAGTTTATGGTCAACAGTTCAGAAGACGTGAAGCAAATTGTGTGCATCTGTAATAAAACGTCTCTCACACGGCTCCAGAGGGTGCATAAAGGCCTCCGGAAGTGAATCCATGCATTTTTGTAAGATAAATCTACATTTTTTCAAACATAATAAATACTGTTTTTCACTTCTGCTGAATGTGGCACACAGAAGCAGTCCTGGCGGATGATGTTGATTAGTGATGAGTGCGGAGAGAGAACAAAACAAAAAACACCAGTTATAAATTCCAAGCACAAACCAAGGATTTGGAAAGAAAAATGTCAGAGGATTTCTATAGAAGCACAACAAAGTTTCCACATACCACAGTGAAGTGTTTATTTTAAAATATGGATATTTATCTTTAAAAAATGCATTCACCCCCTGGAGCCATGTAAGGGACGTTTAATCATGGATGCGCGCACTTTATTTAACGTCTTCTGAACGGTTGACAACAAACACCTGCTTCCTCCTGTGAGAAGGCTTGGAGGAGTCAGGACAATTTTTTTTATTTTTTTAAACTCTGATTGGAAAGTCAAATACACAGAGGATGCTTCAAGGGTGGTAAAGCAGGTTGGGTGTTTTTTGTTGGGGTGAACTAAACCTTTAAGGATGTTGTTGTGTAAAAAAATTTTTTAATAGAAAACCTAGACCAGTCACGTGACCGTTTCGATGACCTGGAGGGCAAAACATCCATAGAACTGCAGCACAATCATCACAATTTTCCATCTTTTTCACAGCCGCAAATATTTAGATCACCTCTCAAAACAATAAAACAAAGGTATGTGAACAAAATGCAAGGTTTGGCTATATGCAATCATATTAAGCCCCGTGGCAATATTTCAATCATTAAAGAGTTTGACAAAATGTTGTAGAAAGATTTAAAGTGCCTCAATATGTTAAAAACAGTGATATTAAAATAGAAAATTCAGTAATCTCTGTCTTAATGATGTGTAGTTTAGGAAAGATGAGGCCGGAATATTAACATAGTCTGCTTACTGGTTGAATGTTTTCCTTATAACGGGTTTCCATGGGAAACCATTTAACGTGAAACTTCACAATTATATTTTGGCTTCATCTGTTTGCCTGTACAAAGTATAAATCGTCATACATTATAATGTGTTGACTGAATTTTACCTTTTAATATCTGCGTTTACTACATTAGCTACTACTCAATGCAAACTGTGTGAATGAATGGCGTCAGTGAAGGAAAGCTTGGTTTTGCCCGCCGGCAAAGGGGTGCAACGTCACGTGACTACTATAAAAACGTTACTTTTATATGTGTTGTTTGTGCTTGGGTTCTTTGGGTGGGACAGAGGGCTGGTGGTGCGCTGTAAGCCGGATCTTCAGATGGTTCTGGAGAAGAGGAAGAGAGAGCAGACCTAGAGAGAGGAAGGAGAGCATGCAGGAGTCCTCTGGAGCGGTGCTGCTCGAACAGCAGCACAAACATCAGGAGATGATGGTCAGTGTGTGTGTGTGTGTGTGTTTTCTGACTGGAGGAAGGAACAACTATAATTGTGTAATGTAGTTTTTTTCACATTGCTCTTGTATGCTTCTTAATTCTTTCTTTTAAGTTTTCAGCATAGTTACAACTTTATTTTTTTTGTGTGTCATAGTAAATTAATACGAACAAACCATGTATTCACAATGTTTAATGTCATTTTGTTTTTCACATGTTTAGCATCAGTACCTGTAGTAACTGATATGTTGGTGGAATCTCATTACCCCGGCCAAATTTAGGGTTAATATTTGATCAGTTTTATTAGCCTGAAGTGTTTTTTGATTAGTCTTGTTGTTTCACAGAAGGAGAAGGAGGAGGAGCTTAGGGTGTGTGAGGAGGTTCAGATCTTGGAGTTTGTCCGAGTCACGCAGAACCTGAAGAAAGTCCATACATCTCTACAGAAAAACCTTTACTCCTGAATCTGACCTTTATTTGCAAATACACTACACAACATTTTGTTCATTTCAGTTCACAAACTGTGTCCAAAAGAATGAATCAGCTAGTGATAGACCTAAACTAGACAGGTGGTAGTAATGGGTAGTAATGGGAAAGAGTGCAGATGGCCACCTTTGAATTAAATGTGTTTTTTTTTAGATGTATGCTATATCTTGAATTTATTTTGCCTGAATATACAGTATTATTTTGTATGCTTCATAACACTTCAATTTGCAAGTAGTGCGTAAAATGAATAGGGAAATTTAATAAAGAGGGCATTGAGTATATCAGAAAACCAATGGTCTATATAGTTGGTCCATAGTAGGCCTATTAGCCTAGAAAAAAATGTAGCACAGAGCGACACAAATTATTATTAGGCCTATTATTAAAGAGGTTTCACACACAAAAAAACATTCATTTCTGAATGTTCTTTGAATCTTAAAATTGTCCAATTGTTAAATGTTTTAAAAGCATTTTTCTTGGTTATGCAAAGGTTTAAGGAACGTTCCGTTTCGCAACATTATGGGAAATTACTTTTACATGTTTTTAAACATTCTGAAACAAGTGGTTACATTTGAAACTGTTAATCAAAATACAGGTTTCAAGTAAAATCGTTCCATGAACAATGTAAATACAGAATTTGCATAGTAAAACATTTGTTCATAACTTGCCAGAGGGTTAGCCACAGCTCTGAGAACTTTTTGTTAGCTGAATAAACCCCAAAACTCAGTATTTAAAGCCTCTAAAACGAAATTATGAATATGATTGGATGGAAGGTCTGTTTGTTTTCTTATTATTTTTTAGTGAGTTAACGTTAACGTTACATAACGTTAAGTCTCTGCTCCTACTTTCAGCTGCAACCTTGTTGTAAAAAAGATTTACGTAACAAAAAGGCAAGTAACGGTGGCCACAGCAACATGTAGATTGTTTTTGTTTTGTTATTAAAGATAAAAATAAAATAATCTCCTAATTTTACTCAGCAACAAGGTACGCGTTGCGGTTACTAGGACAACTCTCTAGCCCTAACTGTGAAATGTCCCGGATGAGGTTGAGTCACCCGCGTTGACGTCACTCGGGCTCTGAAAATGGCTGAGTCGGAAGAGGAGGTGGATGTCTTGGTCCAGAGAGTTGTGAAAGACATCAATAACGCCTTTAAAAGAAACCCGAACATGTACGTATGTGAACGCGCATTGTTGTTTACCGGGTGGTCGTGTAGTTTAATGCTCCAGGTGGCTTGGAGTGGACCCTCGCGCTCAGCCGCAGGGAGAAAATAGTGTAGCAGCAGTCTGTGTAACTTGCGCAGACAGACAGCGGCTGGCTAACCGGCTACTAACCAGCGGTCAGCAGATAGAGAGAGAGAGAGACAAGCCTTGCTTGCTTGTATACCAGGTCATGTGTAAATGTGTCTGAGGTGCCTGTTTAACAAGCACCGTGCAAACTCTGAAAGTTTGTCAAGAGTGAAATGCGAAGTGTGCATGCTTGTCATGCTGTAGCTAGTAACGTTACTGTGAACAGCCTGTTTACATTTGTTAGTCGCTGGTCACTACTGGAGGGCGTAGCGAGATTTAATGCCTTATATTTATAATTATAATCCTCAATAATTGTGTCCGTTTGTTTTCACTTGTAATTGGGGTGAGATCATCAGTGATTGCAACATCGCTGCTCTTGTGTATCCAAACACATCACTTGAGTGCACTTATGAAGCATCATAAAGTTGCCTGTGTGTTCGGTCTGTTTGTCCCATATTTGAAGGTCAGTGCCCTCTCCCAGTGGTTTCATCTCACTCTTCTCCTATGACATTCATGTCTGTCTGCCAGAGAAGTGCATCTGTAATGAGTCGGTGTCAGCTGAGATGTTTGGTGCTGTTTGCCGTCAGGATTTAGCAGGGTTTCTTAAAATAGCCATGTGACTTGTTCTTCTTTTTCATCGTCTACAATGTGTTCACAGTGATGAAATTGGCCTCATTCCGTGCCCAGAAGCCCGATACAACAGAAGCCCCATCGTCCTGGTGGAGAATAAGCTGGGAGTGGAGAGCTGGTGTGTCAAGTTTCTGCTGCCCTATGTGCATAATAAACTTTTGCAGTATAGGCAGAGAAAGCAGTGGCTCGATCGGGAAGGTAGGACGAAGGTTTATTGGGTTAGCTTGTTTGGCCAGCTCACATTGCTGTGACCTTAGACTTTATTAAAAATGGCTGTTCATACAAAAGAAAAAAACTTGACTCCTCTTTTTCTTCTTTTCTTTAAGCACTGGTAGATATAACCTGCACATTGCTTCTCCTAAACCCAGATTTCACCACTGCGTGGAATGTCAGGTACATTTTCATCATGCTTGTATTACCTGAACAACAAAAAAAAATTCAACGAACTAACCCCTTCACATACTTCTGAATATGCACATCTGTGGTATTTTTAGAAATTCTCTTTATTTCTTCTCTTTGACGTCTGTCTAGATTTCAGCTGTATTATTGTTCTGAATGTGCTGTTGCTATTTTTAAAAAATTGTCTAATTTGGGAAAGAAGACTGCTGCTGCGTTTAACTCAATATGACTTATTTTTAAAAATGCACACAGAGAGCTCAGAATTGACTGATTTCTCAGTCAGAGAGATTTATTCCATGCCTGTTTTCGTTCAATTCAAGTTTATTTGTATAGAGATTTTCACGATGCAAATCGGTGCAAAAAAGTTTTAGAATTAATTAGAGCTTCTATTTTAAAGTTTCTACATTATATTAGTAGTAGCTTCTCAGTGGTGACTGTCAAGTTGATATCCATATGGCATATATGTACTGTAAAATTCATGCAGTTAATTAATGAAATCAAACAGACAGTGAACACTATTAACTGCAAATAGTGTTTCAAAAAACCTTTACTGTAACTTGGATTTGGCACTAAAATCGTAGCTAAATGTCTTTGTTAGAATGTTGCACAGAAGAAACATACTGTCCAGGAGGTGGTGCTGTGCTGTTTTTTAAAATTGTATCCCTGTGAATTCATCAGGATGTTTGTTTTATAGGAAAGAGCTCCTTCTATGTGGAGTGTTAAACCCTGAGAAGGACCTTTACTTGGGAAAACTTGCACTATCTAAGCATCCTAAAAGCCCAGAGACATGGATACATAGGTAAGGTTTCCAAATCTTTTATTTGACCTGCATATCACAAGTGGTGGGAAAAAAGTAACAAAACTTCATTTTAGTTTATGATATAATTTGCATTACAGCAAAATTATGGGTTTGGAATGACACAAGGGCGAGTAATTAATGACAGAATTTTCATTTTGGGGTGAACTAATCCTTTAAATGAAGCAAAGTGCCTTTTGTTTTTGGGTAACTGAGTTTGTAGCATAACTGTAAAGACCAGTATCAGGTTTAATGCACTAAATCTCCAATGTGTGAAATTATTAGTGTATTTATTAAGTGCTATGTCCTGCACCCTTCAAGTGCCCTATTTTCCAGAGTCCTTTTAGTTCACCATTACAGGAGTCAAACAGTGATATAAAAAATCTAATAAGAAATTGCACTGTACCGGAAAATATATGTGCTCTGCTTTCATATAGCTGAATTAGTTTGGAAGGGACCTTGCTCTTAAATTGGCTGAAACAGTGAAAGCAGAGACCATGAAATGAAACGGTCTGCAATTGCAGACCTCTTGCAGCATGTCAACAATGGCACATGCTGAAGTAGAATTTCATCACTACTGCAAGGACAAGGGCAAACCACTTTACACAGAACACAAAAAAAAATATCCACCTGACAAGACCGAGAGCTTTACGTACCTGCAGGGAGTGTGTAGGACACACTGCAGCTGTCATATATTTAGCAAATAATTCAAGTTTTTACTATTCGCTAAATCAGTTTGGATGATGTTATTGTCTGCAGATTGTACTGAGCCATTAGATCTCCCAGGATGCTTAGGAGCCGCAGGGCACTGAGATAATCAGGCGATTCAGGCTGTTATGAAAGCGAATTCTTGTAGTATTTGTTAATGTCTTGGCATTTCATGATTTGCAGATTTTAAGCCTTAAACCGTAAGTGTTAAATTCCTTGTGCATCTTGGCATATGTTGATGATCAGGCTGCTTTATTGGTTTGTTGTGAACACAGGCGCTGGGTGTTACAGTGGCTGCAGAAGGAGTGCTCTCCTTCTGGACAGGAACTGAAGGATCAGGCTGAACCCAGAGGAGACGCTGCGAGGAGGAGACCATGCGAGCGGCTACAAAGAGCCTTGCAGGAGGAATTGAGGGTCTGTGCAGACGCAGCCGGCCGTTACCCAAGCAACTACAACGCATGGTCACATCGCATCTGGGTATTGCAAAACATGGCTAAAGGCAATCTGAAGGTAGGCCGCCTTAAGTCCACTGCAGCTCTCTGCACTATATCTGTGCTATTTATCATAATGACTGAAAACGGGTGCCTGTTAGATGTTGCTTTGTTTTGTGTACATCTCAAAGATTAGATTTGTCTTAGATTACTTGAAGGAGTGATGGATCACACTGGCATATCATCAGTGTTGTTACAAGGAAAGCAACATGAGATGGTTATTTATGAGGTTGATAAAACGACATGAGCCTTTGATGGTCTTAATACCTTTCTTATCCACTTGAATTACTTTAGTAAGAGACCTGATTACAGATGCCACCGTTTTCTTTCTTTTAGCATTTATTTATTTAAATTTTTTTAGAGAGAGAGCTGAGTGCTGTTAGTCAGGAAAGCTTACTGCCTCTTAGGGGGTCACTGAGTACCAGACCTTTGATGTGCTTATACTTTCTTAATTGGATGCGAAATTAGGCAAATGTTACAGGGCTCAATCCAAGGCTAAAGGCCCTCATATAAAAAGGATGAGCCTGTAGATTTAATGATCTAGGACTAAGCAGACTTGAACTAGTCTGAGCTGTTCATAGGCTATTTCAGGAGTTATTGGGTTATGCGGCTGTCGTCTTACATCTCTGCATGTCTTGTTTGGTACTGTTTTCCTTCGTCTGAATTTGCATCCTAGATCTCTGTTGTACAATGTTTACTGAGTTTACAACCTAAACGAAGTCATTTTATTTTTAAATCCTCTTGGATGTTTAACCAAGCATGCTCAGTTCATGTCATTTTAATAAGCATTACTGTTTTAATAACACTGTTAAATATAAACTGCAGCAAATCTCAAAATATCTTTTATTAATGCATATTATAATAAAATAATGCATCAACTAATATTTAAAATGATATATACAAAACTGTATATTTAATATCAGCCATTTATCAGTTGTTGCTTAAAACATCAAAATGAATTTTGATATTGCGCATTTAATTTGTGGCACGCAGCAGAAATTACTTCTTTCTTTTTTTTATCTAGACAAGCTAATATCAGCTATTTTTGATAACATTGTCAAACAGATTTTGAACCGAATATTGGTGTATCTATTTTTTGTTTAAAAATTTGACCAATGCATTATATTATGCATATAATTGCAATTTCTTTCCATTTGAATAGATTCAATATGCTGACATTCATAACTCTAACAACTTGGCAGCTGAACTGAAATGAACATTAAAATTCAGCTGTATCGACCTGAATCACTCTGTGACTTTTTACTCCAGGTTCTGCACGATGAGCTGTCCTCCACCAGACTGTGGGTGTCCATGCACGTGTCAGATCACAGCGGCTTCCACTACCGTCAACACCTGCTCAAGGCCCTGGCCAGAGAGCTGAGCCAGGTTAGAGAGACTGAGCTCCACCCCACCCAGCATCCTAATGGAGAGAGCCCAGCGGGCGCGTCTGATGACAATCAGCATAATGACGTCATTCCTCAGCTCTTCCACGAGGAGATGGAGCTCTGCACTGATCTCATCGAGTCATATCCGGGCCACGAGACGCTGTGGTGCCACAGGTGAGAGTGATCAGGCAGTGTTCTAAGCCAGTTACAGATCTCCAGGTCTTGCTGTGCCGATGGTAGTGGAGCAATCAGTCAACATCAGACTGTGCTTCCACAGGTCTCAGTGTGAATACAGTGACTTTGTTTGCTAGAAGGCTGTCCTTGGCCCTCAGCTGGTCTGGATTGATGTGTTTATGGCTTAGTGTTATAAAATGATGGATGGTCTTATGCTGCAGAGTTGTAGCTCACCGAGGGAGAGGCAAGCAGTTTGCTGGATCTTTTTCTAGCTCTTTCAGTTTTTCCCCTTCTCAGCCTCATCCCTCGCGGCTAAGGCAAGGAGCAGCTGCTCTGTGAATGGTGTTTATGTATCTTTAGCTTGTGTTTCCCTCCCTAAAGTGTGTCATGGCAACAGATCTATTCCATTTAGAAGTCTGCTGTTAGTTTGAAGATATGAGAAGTTGTTTGTGCAACATTTCATGCCTCTTTATGATCAATATTATAAAACAAAATGCATTACTAAGCTTTAGCTAGCTTTAGTCACAGATGTTTCATACATCAGCCCTTTTTGTTGATTGAAATCATTGTTTTGTTTTTAAAGTGGTTTTGCTTTAGGATTGGTGGATGGCAAGTGATGGCCCAGCATGGCACTAATGTTTTTTTTTATACAAAAGTAACACCAATATTAAAATTGGTAATCTACTAAACAGATATGACTGACTTGAGTGGTGCACAAAAGAAGATATTTCTAATGACTGGTTTATATATTAAATAATTGAAATGAGTGGTGATGAAGAAATTATGAAATGTTGAGAAAATCAGACTGGCCAAAACCTTAATTCTGTGGTTTAATAATATATAAACTACTTTTAGGATGGTGCATTTGATAGCTTTTGTAATTGCATGGTAATGAGCTAGTAGCACATGTTACTATGGTAAATCCGGTAAAAAGTCGAGCAGTTTTGGAATTTTGGATGAGTAAATGATGATTGGCTGCAATGATCATCTCCTCACACTCAGTTATCAGTGGATCCCTCATATATCTGCTCAAAAAACGATCCTCTGAGATATTCTGCTTTCAAATGCTCCTGTGCCTGTGTTAAGAATCATATTTTTCAAATTTAAATACAGACTGGTACCAAAGTCTGTACTTTTGACAGCACTAGTGCATTTTAGTTTATAGTCAACTGTATTTCAACACTGAACAAATTCAAACCTGGTTTCTCCAACAGGCGACATGTCTTCTACCTGTGGCACCAGTGGCGGAGGGAGCACCTCCAGGGGGCAGGGTCACAATCTCCACCTCTCACCCACACCGACGTCCTCCTGAGCGAGGAGCCCTGTGATGACGCCAGCGCCTCCCAGGCCATGGACGTTGACTGTGTTCTAGATGGGAGCAAACATGGAAGCTACACACAGGACACCAAGCGACTAAAGCGGGGACCCCTGCTTCCCCACCCCGGACTTCCCTCCGAGCACACATTTGTCTCTAGTATCCTCACGGGCTGCCGGAGCCCCGAGCAAAGCCGCTTTGCTGTTGCCTACAGAAAGTGGCTGGACTCCGTTATAGGTCAGTAGCGTGAGAAACACTCCACCCACCAAGATGTGGGAGAGCTGTGATAGGTCGACTTATTTCTGGCTCCAACCGCCCACACCCGCGTCTCTAAAAACGGCTGGACTTCTTGGGTGGTTTATCAGAGATGCTCTGCCGGAGCAAATTCCCGCTCATGATGAAAACCCATGACCCGTCTCCGCAGTCTAAGCCTGGTCTGTTGCAGCTGCTTTAGTTCAGGTACTGGATGATATCTCAGGTCTGTTTTCACTGTACAATCCTTTTCTCTGTCAGAAGCTACAAGTTTGTATTTTTTTTTTTTTTCATATGGTTTGGTTGGTTTTTCTGTTGTTTAAAGTCTTCCACCACAAATCGATAACAGTATGCTCGCCTCATGCTGTCTGCAGTTTTATGATTCCTGTCGGGAATCTTAAACACACACTGTGGTGCACACTTGAAGGGAACACTTAGAGCCCAAAGTGGTTCTGACCCAGATTCCCTCTTTGTTTAATTGAGGGCAGACTGGCTCTGAATTCCATCTACTGCTCCTCTTTGAACTTTTGTACTGAGGCATGAACATTTTTTTCAGTGAATACCTAGAAGTTTTGCTACAATTAGTAACGTGAGCACAATCATTGAATTGAAAGTTTCCTGGAGCCATTTGATATAAAATATTAGGGCTAAAGACAGACTTGAGTTTTAAATACACAGATAACTGCACATGACATTGAGCGTTTCTAGGTGCTCTCCTCGTTCAGGTGAGTATTTGTATTATGACATATCTGTTGCAGGGCAGCATTTCTTCGGTTCATGCAGATGAATCTTGGGCATTTAATAATAAATGTTCCTGAAGTTCATCATCACCATCATCATCCTCACTCATTCGAATAACAAAAGCCACGTTTTCACATGGACTAGCCTCAGCATTTAAGCACAAGTTTTGGGTTCTAGTTCATCCAGGTGGTCTCACAGATGCATGGGTTTTCATGATGAAAGGGAATTGCAGAAGTAGGAATGGGTTTTTTTCAGCTCGGCCCAAGCGTGGCTGCAGAAATAACATGTTAAAGCCCATCTAGTGCAGAATGGTGCTTATTCTCTGCGCCGGGGGAGTGTGGGCCTCTGAGGGGCCTGGGTTTACAAATGCTGCTTTTTGTTTAACACTATTTTGAACTTAAAGTATATTTATGCAAATATGAAAAGTGAATTGTTGTTAGCTTCACTTATGTGATTTATTAAAGCTAATAAGCTATTAGACAGTTATGGTTGACTCACTGTTACTCCGTAATTATTCAACTTGTAATAAACTTTGAAGTTTCACAGGCTCAGTCTTGCATTGGCAACTTAATTTATTCATACAGCTTACGGTAGGATGTGAAAATTTGATTAGATTTTATTTGATATCACTCTTACATCAAGGACAGTGCCCTTTCTACATATGCAAAACTATTCTAGTTAGGTGAAGTTATTTTAACAGTCTAGCAAAGCTTATATGAATCATGTCTTTCAGCATATCTATAAGACTTGCACAGTTTGATCTGAAGTTTCACTTCATAGAAGTCTACTACTGTTTTTTTTTTTTGTTTTTTTTGCACAGTTGCACAAGAACTAGATTTATGAAAGTAGTTGAGTTATGTAACCTCTAGACTGACTCTCAGACTTTATAAAGGGCCATGTCAGAGTGGTTTTCTCTGTTCCTGCATGTCTTGGACCCTGCCATGTTGTTTTTTTTCTTTGAGCTGCAGCAGCAAAATTTCCAGATGTCAGTCACATAATTCTGAAAGGTTCCCCTCAAGAATAAAGCCAGCTTTTTCCTCCACACCATTCCTCCGTATAACGCAATGTTTAGCAACTGCACTTACAGCATTTGATCATTTTTCACTCTTTATAAGTTGTTATAAATGATAATACTATAAGGTTTCACCATCTACCACCTGCTGTTAAATAAACATCTGCTAATAGAGTGCTGTTTGGAAGAATAGTCTAAAACGGAAATGGATCTGCAACAAATGCCTTTTTATTTTGTCCCTCTGATTTGGTCCATCTGATCTTTCTGCATGTACATTATGTGTGTACTGTTATATTGGGAACAAGGTCACATTGTCATTGTATTTGATTGCATTTTATTATATTTTTTTATTTCTGAACCCATACATGCAGAGACAGAAAAGATTGCATTGCTTTTTGGCTCCCTAACAATTAGCTCTTTGTAATAACGCTATAGGTGGTAAATGTATTGCCTACTAACTTAAGCCCTTAAATGACAGTCTTATCAGTTATATTGTTGAAAACGTACAAATTAAAATATTTTGGTCTTTTATATCTTTTCAGGGCTTCCTGTTTTACAATCTGTTCGTTTCACTAATAGTTTTTAATGTGTACATTAATGTGAATTATACAGAGGAAGCACATAGTATTTGCAGTTATGTCATGTCAGTTTTCCATTGTTGCAATGTTAGTTGCTGTGTGTATACCAAAAGTTTAACAGCAGTTACACTGTAAAGCATAAACACAGATTTTAAGTTACTAGTACATCTATGCAGAAGCATGACAGAGTGTATTTAGCTTTAGAAAGAACAAATGTAGCCCAAAATGTTCTGTTTTCTTCATGTATTGTCTGATAAGCTGATAAGGTACTGTAGGTTTTTGCAGCCACAATAACCACATTTATAGCATCTCATTCATTATGTATTTTATATTTATTTGTATTAAAAACTGTATTGACTGTAGTTGTTTTGTCAGTTGCCTACCACTTTAAATAAAGCTACTCTGAAAAGGTCCATCTCACATTTTTATTTCCTGTTATTTTAAATTCATGACCGTTTTATTAAGTTATAGTTATTGTTTTTTTGACATGTCATGTGTTTATTCGAGTACACAGGATATTGAAACTGAGGAATATTAGTCATAGAGCACGTAATGTTCATAAATTTAGTGTTGGTAAGTGTTTTATGTTTTGAAAAGAAGACCTATGCCTTATCAAGGCTACATTTAATTGTTAAAAACACAGCAAAAAATGTAATTCAGGCCTATTACCATAATAAAGGATTTTATTTTATAAAAAATTATATATATATATATTTATATATTTCCTATCAAAGCAAGTATTTTTGTGAAAACAATAAAATATTTTTCTGAATTATTTGAAACAAAGATTGAAAGAACTGTATATTCCAATGCAAAAGTCTTCACAGTTGTATCAAACAAAGAAAAAAAACTTTCTGATCCCAAACTCTTGAACGGTGGTATAATTTAACAATACATTGAGAAAAAGTAGGCTATCTTGGCTAAATATTGTTTGTTTCCTCTATTTATTGCTTTCTTTACTCGGAGGGCTGGATAATCATTTTGAAACCAGTTTGATTTCATGGCACTGAATTGGCTCATACCATTTCAGTTCTTTAAGTATAATACTTAACAATGAACTATATTTACTGCATACGTACAGCACTTGATGTTTCTCCGAGAGTTGCAGCTCGTTCATTGAGAAATTAGGCAGCCTTCGGTGGTGTTTGATTAGCAGGTCTCTGATGGGAGGAGTCGGGCTTGCCCACAGACTGAGTGAAAGGCAGGCAGGCGATGAAGATGGTGGATCCAGACACACATCGGGTGGACCGTTAGCTCTCTGGAAACTGCAGCGAACGAACAGGTGAGAGATATGACAGAGGACATCTTTTTACGCGCTGTTAATGTAATCGTCGTCTGCCACAGAAGCGGTTTTGTTGAGTAAAACAAGAATAGTGTAATGAAAAAAATCTTTATAGCCTATTTCAGTGAGATTCATTCAGTGATGCGGGTCGATCGTAGTGACTGGCTGTTGTGATGTCGCTTTCCCTGCGAAAGACAGGCTGAACAGTGCTTGTTTACTCTAGAGAGGACAATGTTGTCGTGTGAAGCACTGCATTAGGCTACAACTAAAAGAAATACGAGTGTCTAAACTGTAAGGTTTAGTAACTTGTTTATCCAGTGTTATCTATGCAGTTTGCAATGCAAACAATATTATCATCATTAGCAGACAGAAAAAAACGCCTTCAACTAATTCAGTTTCTAACTATGTTTGTGCGTTGATTGAAAGTGGTGTTCATTCTGATGACTAGAATAACTGACTATCCAGTTATTCAAAAAATAAATAAATACAAATTTCCTGCAGGTTATGGATACACCAGTAGGTGGCAACAAGTGAGTTGAGTATTAGTGAATGACTAAATTCCTCACTCAATCCATTCGTTTTCAATACTGCCTCCAGAGGTACATGCAAATCCAATCATTCTGAAAAATACCAGCATCTGGGCTTCCCAATGGCTATATGGTTCCGTTATTACCAATAGAGTTCAGTGGAATTTGGTGTTGGCTAACAGTGCTTATAGCTTATTGTTTGGTTGGATAAAGATTACTTCTACTATCAGAAAAAGAAGAAATATAGATGTTTACATTACATAATCAATATTCTATTAAAACCAAGTATGGAACTCATCATTTATAACTTAAGGCAATAACAATTTAAACAATATATTTTATTTGCGAATTATGTTCAGCTATTCAAATATTTTGCCTTAAACATGGAACATGCAAGAAAACAAGAGGCGGGGTTATCACATGACCTGGGGCCTGTTTCAGAAAGGAGGTTCAAACAACTCGGAGTTTAAACTTGAACTCTGAGTTGCCCAACTCAGAGATTAGAAACTCGGAGTTTTGGGTTTCAGAACAGCTGATCTGAGTAAGGTTAATCAACTTGGAGTAGACTAACTCAGAGTTAAGCTTGTACACCGTGACTCTAAAAAGCCATTATCAGTGAAGCGCAGATATGACGAGTCACCATGGTAACGTCTGAAAAAAGAGGTTGGCATTTTTTTCTCCAGCTGAACTTGATGTGCTCATGCAAAGTTACAGCAAATATGAGCAC
>JAUCMT010000105.1:17494850-17515716 GCA_032357475.1 Enteromius thamalakanensis
TTGTATTAAAATAAGTCAGACTATCTGCCATAAGCCTGGCTTATTTGGTAAACTTGTTTTATGGAACAGGCCCCTGTGCCCCTAGTGTTTGTTTTGTTATTGCAGCCTCTGTGTTGTCTTTAGAGACTGGGATTTCCCAATGTATTCAGAGAGCAGACAGCAAGACGATCAAGGGTTGATGCATACGGTTTAAGATCGAGGTAAAATCCTGCGACATTGCATAGAGCACCTTTAAAAGCTCACAAACACTGCTTTTAATGAAATTGACCAATTACTGGAGGGGTTTTGAAAAATTAATCATTGAACGAGTTGTTTGGGAATCATTGTACAAATAAAATACAAATAAATGCACATTATAAGAAACTGAAAGTGTGGAGACCATCCATGCATTTCAACCTGTTGTTTAGGACTCTCTAAACCAAAATATGAACTCAAAATAGGGGCAACGTTATGAACCTTGTTGTGGTTTTTATTTTGTTCACTTGTTAACCAGAAAGCTATTACAGAAATGTAAATATCATTTTTTTTTTTTTTTTGCATTACAAAAACTGATTTAAATGAGCTCACTGAAGAAAACATGTTCTGTCATTTACAGCAATGCAGATTTTCCACATGTGAAAACTTCCATTCCACTTATAATGTAATGCATTGTAAATGTTCAGTCCTCTTCTTGCAGACATAATACATCTCATGTTTATTTTTACATTTCTAATTACTTTAGAAAGACTTCTAGCATTTTTTACCATCCGACTGGTCACACTGCAAGAGGATAGTGTTGATTACAGCAGTGCTTTTTATACTTTTCCCGTTAAATACATTTGGATTCAGGTGCTCACCAAATAAGTACAATAAACAGAATGAAGAATGTTTGTGTAGATTTAACAAAGACTGGCATGAACTGCTTGTCATAATCAGAGAGATACTGATTTAGGAGTAAATTGCAGTGGTCTCTTATTTTTTTTTAAGAGTTGTGTATATATATATAGAATTTTCATTCTCATGTAAGTGTAGTGCTAATTTATTTTTCTTAATCTGTTTTGAATTTCAATATTTTGATGTCTTATGCTTTGATCAATGTGTTGTACTTTATTAAGAAGAGACGCGAACAATAGACATCAGTGAGTGAATGATCATAAACCGACTCTCAGTGATATTATTACATTATTAGCAGTGCAGCATTCACACTGCAGATTATAAAGCTATAAGCCCTGTGGGAGGACAGGTGTCCTGGTTTATTCTAGGAAAAAAAATCTCTTCTGCCTCACTTTCTCTCTGTCTCTCTCTGTCAGCTAATGGCTGATGGGGAGAGAGCAGACATTGACAATCGCTATGTGAACTATCTATTTGCTGCATACTTTGATTGTACATTTGGCACATTTTCTGGTTGTCATTCTCATCTCATGAGAGAATTACTCTGATGTTTGGCAAACTGATCTCAGTTCAGGCTGGCTGACAGACACATTGTCATGTATGTTTTGTCCGAGACCTACAAAAGCCTTGAGATTAACAGCGCTGGATTGTATTAATTACAAAAAAGATGGGGCTTTCCTTTGTTGTTATGCTGCTCGGCCTCTCCAAGTTCTCACGATCCACACTTCATTGTCTCAGCGTCGAGCGTGACGCTACGGCCACGGTGTGTGTATCGGTTTGTGTATAAAGCCTGCTGTGTTAATTCATGAGCACTTGAAGGTCGCTCCACATGAGAGCTGCTCTGTCTGGGATTCAGAGCCCAAGCTCAGTAGATTTTGGGGATGTGTGGTGGTTAAACCAGCCTCTGGCAGAGATTAGCCCGGCGTAATGTAAGGCAGCTTAATGCCGGGAGCCTAGAGACGATATAACCCTGCTGCTTCAAAACAAAACAAGCATGTTCTAGAGCTTCGTTCAAGGAAAATCCTGTAAAAAGACTATTTAATGTTTAAATAATAGGTGGGCCAATGACATGCAAGAGTAAAAGAAAAGGAAAAATCTTTAAACGTCTAGTTTAAAATGCATGCCAAGTCCTTTGAATTAGTCATCATGTTGATTTTGTAAGTCTTCATAAAGCTTGCATTATTTTTAAAAGATGCTTAAAATGACACTTGTAAAATGCATGTTAACACTTGTATGTACTGTATATATTATAACACTTATATATATGCATATTTAATTTGATTAAAAAATGCTAACACCTCAATATAGGGACAAGTTCTAATTATTCACTAGTTGATTATTATTATTAACTTTTTTACCTGTTTATTAGTCCTTATGTGCTAATATCTACTAATATATTCTGCATGAACATATCCATAATCCTACCCAATACTTTGAAAACTTCCTTACTAACTTTTAATTACCAGCAAATTAGGTGTTTATTGAGGCAAAAGACATTTAATGATTTGTTAAAAGCGTGAATTGGGCCTTAAATTAAAGCGTGACCCAAAAAAAAATGAAACAAGTGCTCTGTGCGGTTTATTTGAGTAAGTGTGAATGGAAGTGTGAACCTGAATCTTGGAGAGGTGAAAAAAGTGCTTCCAAAGGAGCTCTGGTGCGTTTGACTGAGAGAGTGTTCACACTGGGCAAGTTTGATTTCAATAACAATGAACTCAAAAAAACTTAAGAGAACCAAAATATTAACCGTGTAAACACACCATAAAAACGTCATCTGGTTTAACCATCTATTACAAAGTAAAGACATATTTTCCTCACACCCTGAGTAAGCACACACATCTAAACCTTTATTTTCAACAAGCTTATTATTATTTTGTCATCATCGTGTTTTAGTGGTCACACCACATGACATTTCACAACCTAAACTAATCTTGTCTTGTCAAGAAAAATTCTACAGTATTTTATACAGTATTTTTCTCACAGTCATGAGGGTCTGCAGAGGTCCTCTATTTAATTAGCTTTTTTCAAGTTTGTTGGACCATATGACTTTGTTGGTTACACCACATGACAATAATTATAATCAATGAAGCAGTTTTGTTAAAAAAAGGTTTCTTTTCAAAAATGTAATTCTTTTAATGAGGCATGTTTCTTCGTTATGATATCAGGACAGTTTTGTCTGTTAGACATTCTTGACATTATGCCCTTTATAATTATGAAAATCAATTTTAATACAAAAAATTTAAAGAATGTTCTTCATTGTATTCAAGCAATAACATGAATTTAGTTTTGTCATATATTTTTGAATTCACTCATGAGATGTTTGAGCATTTAATAGTCAGAGCAGTTCATCTCAAAAGCTCATATATTGCTGTACAGGATGAGTATTATTAACCGTCATCTGTTCATTGTTAGAAGTTTCATGTGACAGCTCAGACTCCTGCACTCCTGAGTTGTCAGGTGATTTGTGCTCTCTGTGCTTTTAGCTTGTGGAAAGGTCATCTCCTCACCTGCAGCTCCAGAGGGAGTAATTACAGACCGATGTGACCACCCACGTCTCTCTTGTCTCTCACTCCTCTCTCTCCAAACAGGCCTTAGAACTCATGCTCAGCTGTGACACACGGTCCCTGCCCTTGTTTTATAGATTTGTATTGAAACAATTAATATTACACAATTACAATAAATTACACTAGTAACTTCTCTCACACTGTTGCAGCTCTCTTCTGCAGAACAAGAAATTATTCTAAAGTTTTGTGATATCAAATAAATTAGCCATATTTCTCTTAAATGAAAGGGAATTTGCATTACTCTTGTTTATTTTGTGCATGCTTAAAGGGATAGTTCACGCAAAAATGAATTTCTGTCATTAATTTTTGCCCTCCTGTCATTATAAACCTGTATGACATTTTCATCTGTGGAACATAAGAAGGTATTTAAATTTTGAGCTGTTCCTTTTACATCATCTGATGATGCTGTTAGTGACTAATCGCACATAATCTCACAAAAGTGACATAATCAGGTTGATCTAGAGTTCAGCAAAGCTACTCTGTCGCATTAGACTCCAGAAAGCCAAGAAGATAATGTACAGTATACTGTATGCTGGCTTGTCTTAAAGAGATATGCAGGCATCAGTTTCTGTCTGCTTTTGTTGTTAGGCAGGGATAGAAAACAGAAGAAATGGCAAAGGCCCTTCTAGATATTGTTGAATATGGTTAAAGATAGCATGTGCTCCTCCTCTCAGTTAGTCAATTTGATACGCTTGAACAAGCAAGAGAAAAGACGGTCTGACTTTCTTTCTCTGCCTACTGAAAGACCTATTCATAGATAGTTTGAGTCTGAGAAGCCATGCCCACAGACCGCCCACAGTGCCTTCACTGACCATCTGATGCATTTCCACACTAAACTGAAAAGTGCTTTATTGATCTGCTTTAATCTGATTGGCTTTTTCCACTTGCGGAAATAAGGACATGCATTTTTTTTTCAGTCCAACTGGAAACAAAGATGTGTTTACTTAGAGCTGAACGGAACATCTATGTGCACAAATGTACAGTGTGTTCTGAATTATGTCTGTAAATAGCCAGTCAAATTTCATACAGAAATAAAAATTTGCTCAAAAATTCATACAATCTGAATTAAGAAAGAAAAATGCACCAAGAATAACTACAGTACAGGTTACTAATAAAAACAATCCAAAGAAGTTCTAAACAAATGTCAATGTCAATTTTGATTTAGGAGAACAAGGGATATTTATGTGTGTTTAGTTGACTGTGATCCCAGATGATTCTAGACGATCTTGTAGATCAAATGCTGGGAACAGTTAAAATGTGGAAATACAGTCTGTTCACGACCAGAAGAGAACGACCAGTATTCCCAAATCAGTTTTATTTATATACTTGGACACTAGTAACTTTTTATTACAAGCACATGTGGGATGGAGCCTCCTTTAGTCATTTAATTACCACTGTCTTGTTCAATAAATAATATAAGAAAACAGTTCATCCTGCATGTGTCAAATTGTCTTTAGGAAGATGTTTTTCTCTAAAAGCGATGTGGCCTGGTGGCTGTGTGAAGTGACAGGGCACAGTTCCCAAAATCACAGTTCTGGACATGAGCAGATAGTGAAAGGGAGCAGAAATGCGTCCATCACTCACATACACGCATGCGCGCACACACACACATCGCTCACCCCGGGGTAGGAGCGCTGTTAACTGGTGAATGAAAAAAGCCTGGGAGAGGCTTTCACATAACACAAATTTAACTGCCACTGTCAGTTAAGGACAGATATGATGGAGCCTGTGGCCTAGATACTGGCAGCAGCCTAGAAGAAGCACTGTATGCTGGAAGAATGTGTGTCTAACGTTCAGTAGCAGAAGGGCTGGATGGGAATGTTTTTTAGTATGAGAATGATGCATACTGTAACAGGGTAGAAGAAACACACTGCAAGGAGAGCTCAACTCAAAAACCCCGGAGGGTGGATTTATTCACATAAAAGCCCATGTAGGGGGAAAAGTGAGGCTGGAGGAAGGTGCTCTCCAGGCGGGGTTTCAGTGGCTGACAGACCTGTGATAGCTGACCACATCCGAGAGAGTCTATTAGCGTTGGTGTTGGCTGCCCCAGCCTGTGGCGGATGTCAAAGTGGAGGACCTGGAGCTCGAGGACCAACCGTGTCACCAGGCCAATTGTATCTTTCACCCGGGCCATCCACTGCAAGGTAGCATGATCGGTAAGGAGGGTAAACTTACAGCCCAGTAGGTAGTAGCGCAGCTCCAAGGACCACCCACTTGATGGTAAGGGCTTCTTTTTTCCACGGTGGCATACTTCTTCTCAGTTGGGGTGAGGTTCCTGCTGATGTAAAGGGCGAGATGTTCTTTGCTCTCCTTTACCTGTGACAACACTGCTCCCAATTCCACATTCGAGGCGTCTTTTTGCAGCAGGAAGGGACAGCCTGAAATCTCGAGGCGAGGTTCTCTGGCAGGAAGGGCAGGCTTGACAAAACTGTTTGACTTCGGCCTCAAGGCCTGGCCAATGAAAACACGTTGTATCATGTTTGCGGAATTTATCTGTTGAATATGGGCTCGTTCTTTAGTCAGTAATGTTAATTAGTGATTATTACAAGAAACCTTACAAGAAATTTGTGTTTCCTCGTCGGATTATAGGTGTTTTATAGCCACGTTAAGTGTTTTTCACGTTAAGCATTGTAGAGTGTCCTTGTGGAGACTGGTATACTGTCAGGCACTATGTAAGTACCTGTTGTTCTGAGATTTTTATTTATGCCTTTTCAGATACAAATTGCTATATTGTGATATATATCGTTGTCGAGGTAGAAAATTGCTTCTACCGTGATAGAAGATTTTAGTTATATCGCCCACGCCTATCTTTCACATGTTTTATTGTGTTCACTGAAGCTTCAAGTTGTCATTTATGAGATGCTTTAATTCGAAGTGACTTCCAGTGCTCTTGTTACAGGGACAAACCCCCAGAGCAGCCTGGGGTGAAGTGGCTTCTCAAAGCCTCAGTGGCCATGTCTCATGACTTTACAATTACAAGTAATGAGTTTTTCCCACCTACATGGCCCCACAGTAAAAAAACAAAACAAATAATAACAGAAATAGCAGAAACATTTTTGCAGTTATAGACCAAAGTTTTCATGTAACTGTCAAATATATTTTATTAAAACCTTTTTTACAAATTACTGTTGAACTGCAACAAAAAAAAGACATATTATGCTTAAATAATTATTATCATTTTATTAATAACATCATATATAGATTGGCTTCTAGTATTAATAAGCTGATATTGTATGAACCTAATAAATGTTTCATAGAGACTGGCTTTCTTATTTTTAATATTGCAATATTTTCTTAAAAATAAAACAAAACGCAGACTTGTATGAGTTTCAAAAATATATTTATCTTTTATTTACTGTATTTATGTTTTTCAGTTTTACTTTGTGACCACCTTATGCATCATTAATATCAAAGGATGCAGTGCAAATTAGCTTTGCTATATTAAGTGCTTTGAGTGTCGGACTAAAGCAAGCCTTATTTGCTAGTGCTCAGGTTTTTATAACTCCTAACCCATCCCTAAATATTACACTCCTGCACTGTATGTACTACAGACATGAATAATAGCTCAAATGATGAAGTGTGTTGAGAAGAGATATGCTAAAGCTTTTCTGAAAAATCTTCCACTCAGCAGATGATAAAACCACATGCACTGACCCGACTCTTATCTACCAGAATATAACTTAGGGCTAAAAGCATTGTTAGCCAACTATGTTCTCAGGTCTGTTATTATCATTATAGTTCAATAGTTAGGCGATTCTTAAAAACTTATAGTGCCAGATTTAATAAACAGGCCAAATTAGCATTAGATTGAATATTCTGTGTGTGATTTACCAACAATGCACACATCAAAGAGCACATCACTTACAAAGAAAACATTTCCATTATGACCAGCGCAATCTACCAAGAGCAGGGCAAGTTACAACCTTCTTTAAGACATGCTTTGTTGTGCATTAAATAATGTTACAAAAAGAGGTATTTTTACAAGCGCAAACAATAGTAAATCATGTTTTGTGATTCATTTCAATACTCTCCTTGCATAAATTTTGCATCTGAAAGGGAAACTCCTAGAAATCATATAGCTCTATTCTTCACTGTGCACGCCAAAAGATGGTTCATGTTAGTGCAAGCTGTTAGTAAATCTGGGCCAAACTAACATTTGCATCAACTATAGCTCTCAAACTGGGGTTATATAATTTTTTTTTGTTCGCTTTATGCCAAAAATGTGATACATTTATATCTAAAGCAAAGAAAAAAAAAATCTGTTTAAAATGTATCGAGATATTTTAACTACTAATATTTCTCTGTCTCTGTATCTTCGTTGAAATGTGTTTTCTGTATTCTCAGCATCCTGATCCTGAGCCCTCACCCTAACACCTCCAGGCCCCTAACTCATCTACCTCGACATCCCTCTTTACCCTGGTACTGGCACTGCTTCACCCTCAGAAGATAGATGAGCCTGGGAGGTGAGTGCTTGCCTCATTTGATAATATATTTGACAAAGGTCCAGTATCTCAGTCTCTGCGTTGCTCTTTCTATTTCACACTTTTTGGATGTTTTCATGTCGCTCTCAAATCGTACTCAAACTCAAGAGCTAAAAATGCAAAGGGAACAGATGGACTGAAGAGACTTAGTGTCACTGAGTGAAAACCATTATGAAAAAGAAGGTTTCAGTCTCTTTTCTTCTCAGTTTGTAGACTAACCTCTTTTCTAGAAAGCTCTGTGTGCAGACAGCTGCTCTCTAAAGCAGTATTCTGGCATGCTGTCCATAAAGGACAGTTCTGTCATTAATTACTTATCCTCATGTTGTTCCAAACCTGAGAAACCTTTGAAACCGTCTTCAGAGCACAAAGTAAGATATTCTGGATAAAATGCGAGAGCTTTCTGACCCTCCATAATCAGCAATCCAACTACCACGTTCAAACTCCAGTAAGGTAGTAAAGTTAAAATAGTCCTTGTGAAATCAGTGATTCAACCATAATGTCATAAAGCTACGAGAATACATTTTATACACATAGAAATCCTGGCGCAGAAGATTTGACTTGCAATTGCAATTATTATAAGTCACACAATTATTTTTACGAATATTTTATAGAATAGTTTAATTATAGAATTGCTTATTTATAATCAACATTACAAAACTTAGTAAAACATAGTAAGAACTAGCAGTTTTGTTTTGTTTTGTCATATAAGTATTTTTTTAATAATAATATTACTATGAAATTGAACCTGGAATTATTTCTTCTTTGAGCTCTTTTGGGATCGCTTGTAATTTGGCTAAAACGAAGTGTCTTAGGAGGAGGCATAACTAAATCTGGATCAGCCTGTGGGTCTGGACTGCACATATGAAGCCTTAAAGTGCTGTTTCCTGAAGCATCTCACTAGGTTTTGAAACAGAGCATGACTTTCTCCTTCAACTGACTTGAGTAAAATCTGTCCTTAACCACCAGACTTTCATTTCCTCTCTCGTCGGGACAAAATGTCACTCTTAATATAACGTGTTTTCTTGTACTGTGGAGTGATGGCTAGGACAGCATTTACTTTCATTTCTCCCTCTGTCCACCATTTGCAGGTCATGTGACTCTATTCCCAAAAGCATGTTATTGTCCAAAACTGTCAAAAACCAGAAACATGTTTTCTTGTGAATATTGTTTGAATTGGAAATCATTTCACGTAGGGAGTTCATATGCACTCAATATCACTTTCCACTTTACAAAACTACAGCATTGGTGAATGTCTGTTTACATCTTTTATAACAGTACCTTCTTAAATTCCAATACAGACATATTAATTTAGTAAAAGATAAAGGTTTAAATTGTAATGACCATATTAAATGCATCTGTTAAAGAGCCTGTCCTTGATTTCAGCAGATACATGCTATTATGTGTTTTATATTTAAGTATGTCTTGCAGTGCTAAATTAATCTGCTCTATCAGATTGCAGCTAAATTTGACTCTTATCCTCAGGCAATCCTTTTGATTTTCATTCGGTTTCAAGCACAAAAGGTCGGGTAATATGTGTTGCCATTGCAACAGCTGTGCATTGTGTGATATAAATAGTGAGAAGAGGAAGAAGCAGTAGAGACAGACCACACCATTGTCATAATGGGGGTGATGTCACTACACAGAACCCCTTACATCAACTCTCATGGGGAAATCCTGTAGCTTTTTACTGCTTGCTTTGTGTTGTTGATTGATTGATTCATTCCTGTATTTGTTTGTTTGTTTTTTCCCCACTGTGAAACATTTCCTGAATGCTTAACTGGAAAAATATTTTAAGAATAGCGCAAATTGATTTAACTTTATGTGGAGTTCTTTGCAGCCTTATATTTTTTAGAATTAATTCTGTTTCTTTCTTCCTTTCTTTCTTTCTTAACTTGTTTGAAAGGTTCGGCCAAAAATTGAAATTCTGTTATCGTTTAGTCATTCAAACACGAACAGTTCAATTTTTTAATATAAATTTTAAGTCTTCTGAAACAACTCGAATGTTGTTAATTTTTTGGTTTGTTTACAAGATACTTTCGAATGGTGTTTTTGCTTCCTTTCTGAAGTTTGAAGGCACTTGTCTTCATGACAATTGTTTGGAAATCAGCGAGGGGCACATTCTTCAAAATATCTTTTGTGTTTCACAGAAAAAAAGTCAGTATGGTTTTGAAAGACATGTGGGTGATAAATGATCACAGAATGTGTTTTTAGATGGGAAATAAGGGAATAACTTTGGTTTCTGTAAAGGCTTGCGTGGTGGAGGTTTGACATTGAAAGTGAGATAACTGGAGTCATCTGAGATTCCACTGTATTAAGTGGACAAGGAGAGACTGTGAAAAAGCAGCAGAAACTATTTTAAGTAATCTCTGTGTTGGATTAGCGTTGTTCAATTCAGCTGCACATGCAAGTCTCTACACTGGTAAGTGTGATGTTTTCATTAGTTCTGCTCTTTCTCACAGGTGCTGTAATCTTTCTTTTGCATGTCGGTTGATAAGCTACTGTTACATCATCTAAGAGTTTGTTTGCCTTGGTTTACATCTAAAGGATCAGCAGTCAGGCTGGAGGAAAAAAAGCCACTTCCAGTCTTACAGTAGTTCCTAGTAGAAGATAGCATTACTGATTTCAAGCCCATATGGCCTGAAGGCTATATTTTGCTAGAGACTAATTTTATAATGAAGGCAGGATTAACAGGGGTTTACCAAGTTAAAATAATTAACAATGCATGCCACAAGTCATTTTTTTCATGCTTCTTATAATTTACTTTCTCCAGTCACTGGTTTGGCCAGTGAATCAAATAAAAAGGAATAGTAAGAATTATTTTATTTTTTATTTACCTTTATTTTAACCACTGTTGATAGTCTACATTTTTGCAGCAGTTCTGTAGGAACCGTCATGGTTAGAGTGAATGTCCTTGACCCACTCTGTGACTGTAACATGGTTTCTCATTATTCTGACAAATGTAATTATTTCAGTAGCTATGAGGGTTTTTATTGGCTGATCCAGTTATAGTGAGTCACAGGTCAGATCTGATTTGCTGAAGGCAGATGTGAGTGGGTGGGAGGAGGTTAGATCCATACCATTGATTGGCTAAATTCGAAAAGTATGCTAATGTGTCTTCATTTATGTCTTTTCTCAACGCTTCCCAAGACACTGTTTGAAATGGAGAACCACGTCATTTTAATACACCTTCCATGAGGGAACAATAAACTACAATCCACTACAATCCTACACATGCTAACCGACAATTCAGGACATGCAGTTTAGCTGTCGTTAAGAGAATAAACCGCATCTGTCAGAGCAGATTTGTTTATGAATGCTGTGTTTTTTTAGCATTGTACTAAAAAATAAACATTATAATCATTAAATGTTAATACGTTTGCCTCAAAAGCTTGAATTTTTCATCAGATGTGATCCTATGCTGCCTTAAATTTCAACTTAAAGCCAGTTCCCTTGGTAAACCAGGGTGGAATAAAGCAGAGTTGACTAACATAGCTGTGTTTATTTATGATAAAAAATGAGGTGAGGTTTTCAGTGGTCTCTTGTAGCTACATAGGAAGTTAGTGAGTGACTTTACAGTGGGTTCTGTTCTTATTTACTTGGCATAGTAAATACACAGCATTGTGGGGTCAGCTGAGCTTGCTATCTGTCATAGTGTGACACCATCTGTCAGTGTGTCCAGTGTAGCGTGCTTTAATAGGCCTGAATCAGCAAACTAGTGAGTGAAGTTTGACTGGTTTTAATGGTTTTGTTCGATGCGTAATAGCACGTTCCACCCAAACACAGTCTGCCATTGACATGAGCACTTAGAAAGGCTATTGTGCCTCTCTCTCTCTCTCTCTTTCAGCCCACCGACCTTTTACTATGACTGCTACTGTCAGTTTAATCTGGCAATGGTAATCCTGTTACAGGAACGATTCGCTCAAACTGTTTATGTATTTTTGTTGTTTACTGGATGTGTGTGTGTGTGTAATCAGGCATTTGGAAGAGACTCCTACATCAGAAAAAACTGGTGGAGAGTTCATTTTGTGTTGGAGTTGATAATACAGAGTCACTTTTGTTTCGTTGGTTTGAATTACACGGCTAATTCACTTCCAGGCTTGAGGAGCCACTCAGAGACTGTTTTGACTGATGTCATTGAGCTGCTGTTTGAGTCAATGTTTCTATAGAAGAGACTTCAGCTGCTGTGACTCAGTGTGGTGTCTGAGATTCAGTGCTGCCTTGAACGTCCAAATCCTATCGTGTCTGTGATGCCTCCCATAGAGCAGGTGTAGCCATCGCTGCCTGTGATATCCCACATGTCTGTACACGGTTTGGCAATTGAAAGAACAGTAAAGAAACAGTATTATATCTAGTGGTGGGCTATTATCGGAGTTAAAGCGAGACTCTTATCACGTGAAAAAAATAATAGCGCTGTTAATCCATTCACAAAGTTGTGTTGGGAGCTGGGTCTATACAACGCAAGCTATGATGACTTTCACCTTGATAGTTTAGCGCGGATGTATACCTAGTTGAATTGCACTGTAGCCCTATTCGGACGGGACTCGTTTTTTAAACTACTATTCGTGTGAGCTTCGACTCTTATCACCTGTCGTCCATGATTTTCATCTACCATTTCGGACAGGACTAACACCTCTGTGTTTATTACAGAGGTGAGAGGGTGTGTTTTGTACATCTGTGCGTCACAGAGATCACGTGCTCTGTATGCGTGCATAGCTATAGTCATTCAGATTGATTACAATTAGTATAATCACAAATACCATGGTGAAGCTAAATGGCTAGTATAGCCATGTTAATGTGTGGTTACTTTAGTTAAACTACACAAGGAAACGCGTTGTGAAAAATAAATATCACAGACATCGCAAGACTCTACAATTATCTCAGAGGTTGTGAGAGAAAAACAGACATGGCAGATTCGTATGGGATTAAAATCACCAAGTACATCTGTGAAACAAAACATCCTCTTACGACCCCCTGTAGTCCTGTCCGAATAGTCCTGTCCTTTACTTTTAGTCATTATTTAGGTAGTACACATATTCTGAATGCCTTCAAATGAGCCAGTTTAATCTAGATTGATTTCAAAATTTATCTAGATTAATCTAGATTTTTGAAAAATTTAATCTATGCCTACCCCTAATTATAACACAATTTAATTTATGTTTACATAGTTTTTACTTTCATAATATTTTAATTTACTTTTATAAGTATACTGTTACAATGAGGGTACGCGAGGCATGAAAGTTCAAATGCAAACAGTATGGCGGCAGACAATGTTAGCAGAGACATAGGCGGAGGAAGAGTCGTAAACTAAGCAGAAGGGTCAAATACCGATAAACAGGGTCCTTGGGGAGAGACGGAGGGAAAGTCCAGATCCAGGTGGGAATCGTCTATAAATAATCCAACAGAAAGAGTAGCGAAAAGCAAAGAACATGAAAGAATGATAACATAAACAGTGAACCGTACAAACATGCAAACACAGGGGGGGTTTATACAGATGAAAGTAGGTCAAGGGGTGGAGCAAACAATCAAACATCTAGACAACCTACGAGTGAGCGGAGACATGAGTTCATTTCTGAGAGTCCATGAATGAAAACAGACGTAAAAATACACACAGTTAATGGAGAGCTGGAGTGCCATCCAAAGTCTTGCTGGCACATCCAGCTGATCGCCACGTATACATAATTATGAATTCATTAATTAATATTTAATCCTTTCTTGTTGTATCTCCAAATATTAACGTACATTACTGTTTAATACGTGGGATGTATACGATTTTGAAAATATTTATGAAAGAAGTCTCTTGTGATCACCAAGGCTGTCATAATTTGTTCAAAATTAGTAAGCGAAAACAGCAGTACTATGAAATAATATTGCGATATAAATAAATTGTTTTCTATTTCATGTATTTTAATAAGTGATTTATTCCTGTGATATATTTTCAACATCCATTACTTCAGTCTTCATGGTTTTTGAGAAATCATTTTAATACTTTTGTTTAGTGCTTAAGAAACATTTCATATTATTATCAATGTTCAAAACAATTATTTTAATATTAATATTTTGTGTAAACTAGGAAAGATTATTTAGGATTCTGTGATGAATAGAAATTCAAAAGAACAGCATGTATTGAAATAAAATCTTGAGGAAATGAATGCATCCTTGCTGAATAGAAGTATTTTTTTGTTTGTTATTTTCTTTCGTTTAATCATTTTTAAGTAATGTGATTATATAATTACATTTTAATTTCAAGCAGGAGCAACTTTTATTTTTGTAAAGTAACTTTAGAAAACCATGGGGTTTTTTTTCTTTTCTTTCTTTCTTTTTTTTTTTACATTAAATAATTGTTGACCGTTCCTCAAGAGCCCTAGCTAGATCATGAGATGTAAAGTCATGCTACATCACTCTACAACCAGTTTACCTAAGAGGCACATTCAAAAAAGCTTTCTGGGCAGCAAGCTCTGTTATGGACACAGCCAGTGTCTTTATCCAGTTTCGACCAGGTTTGATTGCAGGATTTGTCTTTAAGCAGGTGTGTCCTGTCTGTGATCTTGAGGCAATGGTTCATTTCCTGCCCTTTTCGCCGCAGGACCGTGGGCTCTAATGAATTGCAGGGTTTGTTTGCAGCCAAACAGCAGTGTGTCTTTATTCACAGGCTGCCTGACCCACACTCCCTGCCAGCTTTACTGACAGGAGCGGCTCCACTCCGCTGTGGGTGTGGAAGAGTGAGCGTGTCTGCTGAGTTTAGCTTACCACCTGCGCAGATAGGTCTGGAACCATAAATCTTCACACTTCTGAGGGTGGTAAAGGTCTTAACTCATCACTTTCCACATCCTGGTTTGTTGCACAGAGATAGAAATGAAAGAAAAAACACAAACTGCAATACTGTTACAAATAAAACATGTTTACTCCTGTACGTAATTAGGATCTAATTAGGATTAGAAACAAAAAGTCTATTATATGGCTTCAGGCAACATGTAACAGTCTTGTTTGAAAAACTTTTGAAAAGCCTGAAAAGTCCTAGTTTGCATTCAACATTTACTGCATGTTCAGCATTAAAGGTCTTCAAGATTACTGCTTTTGTGTTCTGTAGAAGAAATAAAGCAATGCCGTTTAGAGCATTTACTGAGTGATGCCTTCAAAACAAGTAGAAAAAAATCTGCCAAAGCAACAAAACAAAGGGTATGTTCTATTTGACCATAAGTGGACTTCATAAGGTATTCTGCCATCTTAAATGAGATCGATACATCGATACATACCCTTTCAGGAAATGGAACCTCAACCAACTACTTTCGAAGGTTTCATTAAAAGAGGCTATTATTCTACAGACGATATTCTACAGAAATAATTTTTATTATTATTTATACGGTCCCACTTTATATTAAGTGTCCCTAATACCTGTGTACTTCCATAGTAACTAGATATGTAAGTAGTATGTAATCATAGTGTAAGTACACACCGGTACATAGTATCTACAGCTGTAATATTTCTGTAACTTCACACATGTAACAACTCTCAGAATGGTGCGTGTAAGTACAAATGTGTAACAGGACATTACTAACAACACTTTTTCACTTCATTAAGTAGTCATGAACATGTAACAGGAATTACAAAGCTACATTTTGTAACAGCAGTATGTATAAGAGTAAGTGGAAGTGATCAGGGTTGGGTAGGTTTAGGGATATGTAAAGTGGGTGGAGTTGATGCACCTCTGTAATACCAGTGTATATACATGGTAACTCCTCAGGTTCTGCTCACTTAATATAAAGTGTAACATTCTGGACGCCAACCACAATTTATATGTAAAGCCTAGCTTACTGCCCGCTGCTGTGTAACATCAGAGTAATCACATGCTAAATCCATAGCAATTGTCTATTTAATATAAAGTGTAACAGTTTATTTACAAAAAAAAGTGTTTGTTAGTCCTGTTAAACATTTTTACTTTCATTACCAAAAAGTGTTGTTACCAATGTCCTGTTACACATTTGTACTTACACCATTCTGAGCGTTGTTACATGTGTGTAGTTACAGCTGTAGATACAATGTACCGGTGTGTACTTACACTGTGGTTACATACTACATACACATCTAGTTACTGTGGAAGTACACAGGTATTAGGAACACTAAATATAAAGTGGGACCAAAGGAATGGTTCACCTAAAACTGTAATTTTAACCTCAAGTAGTTTCAAACCTGTATGAATTTCTTTGTTCTGCCAAACTCAAAAGGAATATATTATTTCGAAGATAGTTTGTAACCAGGCTGTTTTGGGACACCATTGACTTTCATAGTATTTTTTCCTACAATGGAAGTCGTTTACCCAAAACAACCTGGTTGCAAACTTTCTTCAAAATATCTTCCTTTTGTGTTCTGCAATTTCAATTTTTGGGTTAACTACTCCTTTAAGCACTAAAGTTTTGAATTTGTAGCTTGGACTACAATATATACCTTAAGTTTGGAGTTGGCATTGAGCATCACATATTTACAAGATCCTTGCACATTCTCTGTCCAGCTTGCTAACCACGTTACGGTGTTGTCGTGACGAACTTCTTTCCACTGATGACCAGCCGGGGGTTCTGGGATACGAGACTCCCTGTGGGGTAAATTCAAACCTTACACTTCCACCTTCCAAAAGTGCTCTTATGAGCTCTATGAAACATATTAGTGCTTTTGTTAAGCCTTGTGATGATCTCACTTCTGAACATATATTATGGCTTGAAAATGCTATTCTGATTGGTGGACTGTTACCACAAAGCCTCACTTGCTGCAGTTGATGATCACGTCTTCAGGCTGAATCCTCTTCTTCAGCATTCCCTGTTTAGGATGGTCTCCTCTACCCCGGAAAAGCCCAGGAGGTTCAATCTTAAAGTTCCCAATGCGTTCACGATGATGGTCCAACACACAGTAACCATACTCATCAACAATTTTTTGATTGATCTCTTTGTTAACCTGGAGAACATTTATTAATGCAGAGGAACTTCAGAGGAGCAAACATTGAAACTTTGATTTATACTGTAATTAAAGCATTCAGATGTTATGAAGAAACACTTACCAACTTCTCCTCTTTGCTCAAGTTCTTCCTGGCTTCCACCCTTTGTATATGCATTGCATGGAGTTCCCCAAAATCACACTTGCTCAGATCCATTATTAGCTGTCTCTCCTCCAAAGTCATCTCCTGTGCAGAAGACAATAAAAACAGACTTTGAGACAGAAGTTTGAGCTGGGATAACTCAAGACGTATGTGAATTTGGATTTTTGTAATTTTTATTAAGATTGTTTATTGTCTGGATTTTGGGCTTTACTCATTATTTAGTTTATATTGTGTATTATTATTTATTATTTTGTTTGACATTTTCATAATACTTTTAATCTGTTTTCATTTCACTCTTATTACATCTAGTGATTCTTATTTTAGTTTGATCATTCTTGTGATTTTAGATTGAGTTCTCTTTTGTTTTTTATTTATCTATTCGACAAAGGTCAAAATAAATTAGGAGAAGCATTGTTACACAACACAGACATTCCTACCTAGATGTCACTTGGTTACTCAGTGGACCCAAGAAAGAGTAGAAGAAAAGTAGATAATTTGCACTAAAAAAAGTCCTGAGGTTGGGTGAGAAAAACAGACTTGGAAGGTATTAAAATCAATATTAAAAGCTGTGAAACACAAATTTAATTTGACTCCTCTAGGGAAACTAGTTCCCTCCAAACAGAGCTTTTAAGAGAGTTGCTGCTCGCCTCATATGTCTACCAGACATCTGACAAGTATGAAGCTAAAGGCAGAGTTTTGTATCCATACAGAGTGATAAACCAAGCACAAACAACTAGGACTGAGTGAACTTCGGCTGACCTTGGGTCAGATCAATGTGAAGATCAGAAAAGGCTCACAGTCACCCTGATGTTTTTTTAGGAACACATACACCTAACTTAACCACAAGAACTGCACATACTGTATTAGAACTTTGCCTTTTTCTGTATCAGCAGCAAGAATTGTTACAAGGAGGAATATGTGAAAAAATTACGAGAGAGAACTAACAAGAGTACTGTTTAGCCAATGAAACATTATCCAAATGGTCCTGATGCTTCTGACAGTAAAGGCCTTGAATCACACTCGGAGTAGAACCTTACACAATACACAATATATTAGAATAGAAACAGCTATTTTAAAATGTAATAATATTTCACAACATTTTTTTTATGGTCTTTCAATAAAAAAGCAGCCTTGAGCATAAGAGACTACAAAAAAAAAAAAACAACAACCACAAACGTTTGAATCTTCGTGTACATTTCTCAGCTGTTGGAAATAAACTGAGCTAAGACTTTGCTCAGGGGTCAAAATGTAGATTTTTAAAGGGCAAATTCTCTTATTAAAAGTTAGAAATGTACAGTGATAGAGCACTGGTATTTTCAATAGCTAAAAAGGGTTTTAATTTCAATTATTTTAGAATGGTTTGTAAGTAAGAAAAATTTACATTTCCAAACCTTCATTTTGCCATTAATTGTAATAAACCAGTCAGATGTTTGCACAAGGTATCTGACAACAGAAATCTGATCCAGTCTGAACAGAGAGACTAAATCCAGCAAAAGATGCTTCAAGAAACCTACCTGAAAAACTATGCGCAAAAGCTGCTTTAAACACAAAGAATGGTCACACCAAATGTTGATTTAATTTAGTTAACAGGAGTTAATTGATTATTATTATTATTTTTTACACAAGTTCCTAAAACTTAACAGGAACAAAGCTTTGTGGGTAGATCTGAGTTTGTTTCATTTCTTCCATGTCATTCCAGACAGACTGGATGATCAGATTTGCTAATAAACAACTATTTAATAGTGAGAACTGGTCTCTGTACTAAACTATTACTGGAAAACCAAACATTTTTGTATGCTTGAGACTATAGGCAAGAGACTCGGCTCTGTGGAAGTGCTTAGGCCTTGTGACACTGTCTGATCATTCATGCCTAGGCTGTCTTTTTCAGAACATTGTTGCTTCCAATAATTATACCATGTTTGACTATTATATCAATTCTGAACCTGAACACTAAAATTCTACCTCATATACCATAAAATTTTCATTTTGTATTTTATTTTTAATGTCTTGTTGGTATATTGTTTGTAAAGTACAACTGTTTTGACCTCATGTTCACTGAAATAGGCAAATAATATTTCAATTAAAGTACTGAAGGGGTTAATTTGACAGATGCTTTATCCAAAGCAACTTAGCATTCAAAGTACACATCAGTTCCTGCTTTCCCTGGGAATCAAAGCCATATCCTTGGCAATGCTTGAGCCATGCTCTTCTGTTTGAGCGAATACTAAATTGACAAATAATAAATGGACCTCTAAAGCATCTTAACATAATGTGCATTCAATAATCTACTCATCTTCCATAATAATACCTCTTACATCTAGGAGCTTTTCTCAGCAAGTATTTAAGTCATTTATATCAGTAATTAACTGAAATGCTATGTTAGTAAATTTAAATTTAAACTATTGACAACCCTTCTTCAAAGTTAAACAGATTTCTTATTTTTTATCAGTTGTCTACATCTCAGTGAGTAAAAAAAAGCCTGCTTTCTGATCCTTTGCACTGAAATTGCTTTCGGGATATGGCCTGTTTCATGACATACAATAACAACAAGTACATCCTACATCAGAAGACACTAAAGATCAGCCAAGCAACTCTATAGAGGACCGAGATCCCCTCACCTGTGATGATCACAGCTTCCCCGCAGGGCACAGGAAAGGAGAAAGAAGAGGACGACAAGCGAAACACGAGAGGAGAGAAAAGTAAGTATGGGATGGAGGGGTCACAGAGGACTGCCATACGCGTTTCTCTTTTGTCGGCTTATGATTTATTCTTGCACTTTTGCGGTGCTAAATGTCACACTAACACTGATTCACTCTAATCTCTTCTCCTGGGGCTGGTGAAGAGAACCTGCGCCACGGGACCTCACACAAGCAATTTCCTCTGACCTGCCCCCCTCCATCTCCCCATTCTGTCACACACATACACACACTCGACCATGAATGGCACCCCTGGGCCATTAGCCAGGGAGCAGAGCCCAGCGCAGAGGGGAGGAAGAGAGTAAAATGAGAGTGAAAGTGAGAGAAGGGCCCAAAAATGGCACACGAACAGACTCTCAAACCTCACCGAGCCACAAATCAATTACAACGGATAAGAGCACAGCACGATCCACGAGTCCATACTGTCGAATAAATCAAATTTACCAAACGGCACAACAATCTGGCTATCAAGGAATGTGCCACTGTATTTAAAAGGTAAAAAGTCATTTCTGTGGCAGCAAGTGAAAAAAGGAAAAAAAGCTATTTTGTTGCTGCAGGTCGATTTTTCTCCCAATATGTTAAAGGTTTGATAAACTGTGTATTATAATTTAAATATTTCATTGATTTTTTATTCTACCAGTGATAAAGCTGTGCTTGATTTAAAGTTTTGTTATGGAGTGGCGCTTGTAGAAAGCCTTTGAGTTTCTTGTGAGCTCTTTTATGATTAGCTGAGGTTTTGGGTTAAATGGGAATTATATGTGGTTGCTAAGACATTCTGAGTGTTTTTATTTTGCTTCTTGCTGTGCTGTTGCGAGTATAATCTGAGCGGTTATTAACGGAGCATAAATCTGTAGTAGTAGAGAGGGTCCCTCCTTCAATCTAAATTTGTGTGATTTGTTTATAACCTTTTTACATCTGCCATGTACACAATGTAAGTCTATTCGGAAAAGCAACAGCACAAAGAGATTTAAGATCAAATTCAGCGTTAGCTTCCAGAACAGATTTCCTAAACTCTGCTTTGGCTAAACATTTGCATTATAGCAACACCATAATCTAGCATTGATTTTACAGAAATTAATACTACATTATAGGGCTATTCACACTTGAAATTGTTAACCCAGGGTTATCGTAAACCCCGGATAAACGGAATCCTGGGTTATCTGTAATCATGTT
>JAUCMT010000105.1:17515816-17529717 GCA_032357475.1 Enteromius thamalakanensis
TAAGACATGTTTCTAAAAACTACTTAAATGTCCTAAATTAACAAAGACCTAGTCCTGTCTTAATCTAATACCTGTCTGGGAAACCGACCCTCAGAGTTTTGGAAATGTATGCAAATTTGTGCAAATTTAATTAGATTATGTTTCGTTTGCATATTTAAACATTTCACAAACCTTGTAATACAAAACAATTGTCTTAAATTACTATGATTAATCAACTGGGAAATGATGGTGATATCTATTAGTTAAAATGTTTCCCCTATTCACCTGTGATCTCTTTACTCCAGAGAATGACAACAATATTGAACAGTATCTTTGAGCTATAGAGAAAACACAGCTGCTCTCTGGCTTCAGTCAAAAATCATGCAACTTCTGCCGTCAAGAAAAATTTGACTTACGATAAAACCCATTTTACCCATGACAATTAGCTGTAACAGGAGGCATCTCGAGTAGGCCACTGACAGACATCACATTAGCAATGTACTTCTAAAGTGTCCTGAGCAGCATGGGTTAGTCTTTGCCATTACTTCACGCATGCAGAGTAACATGTATGAGTGGCTGTTCTTGGCAGCCCTCCACTGTGTTTTACCTCTCACTCATCTCCTGTTCGGATGGGTAATAGTCACACCAATCACTCTAAGTGTCTGTCCCTAGAATGTCATCTCTCTCACTTTCTCCCCCTGTAGAGTCTCATCAAAGACAGCACATTAGTGTTCATGAACATCACTTTACACATGAGGCTATGGCACTGCTCCAAAACATTCAACCTTCTCGCTTCTTCATTTATTCAGTCTCGCAAAAACATCTCTTCTTTCTCTTCACAATATTCTTTTTCGGTCCATTCTATCCCAATATTGCAATCTCATTAAATGTAGAGTCAAATATGAAAGTGTAATAATTGTGACCAAGAAAAAGGTTATGTTAGTGATGTTACTGGCACAGAAATACAGTCACAGGCAAATTTTATTTAATAGAATACTTTACAGATTTTGCTCTCTGGTGAGTGAAAACATCATTTTAATATAATGGTTAAAATAATGTTTTGGTCTTTCTAGTTATCCTTTGTAGGATACCTCCAATAAGGATACATGCCAAATATATAGTATAGTACAGTACATGATTATATATATAGTATGGAATACTCTACACACATATACATATACATATATATACATATATATATACATATACATATATATACATATACATATACATACTGTATATATACATATACATATATATACATATATATATACACACATATATATATGTGTGTGTGTGTGTGTGTATAATAAGCATATATACTAAGTATGCAAAATTAGCTATAACATGACAATGACATAAACAAGAGTTGCTGGAGGGATTGCAAACAAAAACAATAAGCGATATAACAGTTAGTATATGACAAAGTATTTACATTTAACATTAAATAGTTTTAAATATGTAATAAGCAAAAGGATCTATTTGAATTAGCCTGATGTGATCAACACCAAATGATCCATGATAATTACCAGTAAACTCCAAATGCTTTTGCAATTAAAAGTGAAGGAAAGGAGAGGAGAAGAATTGCATTACATAATTAATCCCTTTCTCCCATAAATGATAGTGTGAATAAATTATTGTTTTGTTTGTGTTTTTCATGGACTTTGATGTCTGTTTCAGATTGGAATGCAAATCAGGGAATTGGATTTCACCGTTTTTGTTAGGCAGCACAGTAGCCTAAAATTTCCCATAACATTCCCGATTAGGAAGACTCGTCCCATTTAGTGAAAGTCAAAAGGTAACACTACACTGACCCTTTGTGTTGGAGAAAAAAAATATCCCAGTGTTTTGTCATGCAAAGAGGATGTGCTGGAAAACTCCCTCCAGTTTAAATGTGAGTGAAAATATAAGGTGACACGTTTGATCCAAACAACAACGAGAGGCTCATTCTCCATACTCACTGCCAGGCCCAAATGAGATCAGTTTTGTGTATTTTTATCTGATTTTAAAGCATACAGAGAAAAGAAAAGAAATTCTAGACTTAATAGACTTTTAGGAACAAAATCAAGGTACAGTTTTTGTTAATGCTTTTGAAATAATTCTCTTATGTCCACCAAGGCTGCATTTATTTGATGAAAAATACTCTGAAAACAAAATATTGTGAAATATGATTACTATTTAATATAACTGTTTTCTATTTTGATATTTATTAAAAAGTAATTTCTCACAAAAAATTAAACTAAATTTTCTGCATCATTACTCCAGTCTTCAGTGTCAAATGATCCTTCAGAAAGATGTTTAAGAAACACTTCTTATTATAATTGTTGAAAACAGCTTGACATTTTTGTGGAAACCAGATTTTAATTTTTTTTTTGTATTATTCAAAATGACAGCATTTACGTGAAATAAAATTTTCTGTAACAATGTAAATGTCTTTTTTGTTTAAATAAAAAAAAAGTAATTGCCAAACCAAAACTTTTGACAAATAGATGTTTTAATAATTATATCAATAAACACTGGCAATAATTAAATAAAACATCACAACATTCAAAAGTTTGGTTTGTGAGACAAGTCACAATTACAAAATACAATAAAAAATAAATAAATGAAAAATTAATCCCACATCTAATGTCACCCATGGAGGAAAAGATAAGGACATAAGCAAAAATATTTAATAAATGAATGAGCAAGGAACAGAGTTTTTGGATTTTGTATTGGTTCAGCAGTTAGTTTTCATCCCAGTTTGACCTGGTCTCTCAGCACAACCGTATACAGATGCTCTGGGAATTAGGAGGTTGGAGACTAAGGAGGAAGAGCCAAAGGTCAAGTTCAAAACACAACTCCAGCACAAAGGAAATGTCATGACGACAAGAGACGACAGCACTACAGAGCCTATTGTTGTACCTCTCAGCATGAAATAGCTCCACTTAACAGAGCCACTGCTAGAGGAAGTCTTGGCTGATTTGTTTTATGGTTGTCCGGGTCAGAACGTAATGTACAAGAGGTTAGTATTGTCTTCATGCATTGTTAGCGTGCATGAACATCCTTGTGAGTACATTTGCAACGAAAAAATATAACTCAAGGGCAGGGCAAAGCACAAGTTCTCTGTGACGTACCCCATCCTGTCTTCTCATACGGGTATAACCAGCCATCTGAGCGCCACAGGCAAACCCTGGGCGTCCCGTGGAGATGGTGTTAAATGGATTTGAGTCAACTCCAGCTGAAAGCCAACAGCCAAGCTCTGGTGCACCCATGCCTCATATAAACTCCCGCCCAATTGGATGGCTGTCTGGGGCTACTCACAGAATATCAGCCCACCTGCCTCCAGCAGCGTGAAGCCTACCATGTGTCCTCTGAACTAACTAAAAGAAGAACATTTTTGGCCATGTAGAGGCGTCATGCAGAGCTAAATCTTTTTTGCTACATCTCATTTCACCTTTTGCCCTTCCACTCAGTTTGTATCTCCGCTGCTTTCCACCACCACCACCCCCTTAGCTCTCGCTGCTTAATTAGTAATTAGTCCCTCAATTTAGCAGCTGCTTTTATCCAAAGTGATTTACAGTACACTAATCAGTCTGCCTGGGGAAACCTGGGGTTAAGTGAAGGGCACCATGGTTATGGTTCACTGCTTGCTGCTAGCAGAGTTCGAACCAGTTACCTTCTTATTACTAGCCCTGAGGTTTAGTCAGCATGAAATGCCATTCATAACTCGTTTTATGTCCATAATATGTCTGTGGCTGTAACTAACGATTATTCCCATAAACGATTAAGCGGATAAAGAATGAAAATTCTATTTCTACTCATTCCATATCCTGCCCAATGCTCTCCTACTGTGCAATTGAAGGCCATGCAAACAAAATGTATGAATGTAATCAATACATTATGTGCGCTGAAAATTTTTACATGGATGAAAGCTAGCTTACAACCACTCTAGTTCTGTTCCTCACAGACTCGTTCTCAATCATTTTAAAAATGAAATACTGTGCAACGCTAAGTATGGTCTATATATGTAAAGGTTTACAATTTACATTGCATGTTATAATCCCGGTAGAGTACTATAATATATATGATTTTAATTAAATATTGGCAATTTAAAAGCTAAATTTAACTTCAAACAACAAATCATCAACATTTCTGCACGGACATTCTCTGCTGTGCATATAAACACATTTTCAGTGAAGTCTGTGAAGTTTACTGGAGTCTTGCTTGCTGTCAGGGTGAGCCTTTGCAAATGCAAATACTTGCATTAATTTTTTAACATTTGCAGATAAGAACATAACTATGAAATTTCAGTTACACACTAAGGGCACATCTCTCAAGCACATTAAACCCAGCCAAGGTTCCTTCTGACATGCATGACTCTGCATCCCACAAGAAGTCTTTGAAGTCTTTAATACAGTTCACTTCTGTTTTTGACAACCTAGGTCATGCACTTTACCCACAGGTGCTTACTGTGTGACCATCCACCATTTTTCAAATGCATTTGCCCAAGAAGACATTATTTTAATTGCTGTTAATATTAGTTAGCACAGCTAGTCAAACAACAATAAAAACTTGATTAATGTAGAACATCCAGATTCACTTATACTAGATAGAGCATGCATTTTGAGTTGCCACAATGTAAGTTCAAATGAAGTATGTACCGAGAAAATATGCTGTTTTAGATGAAGCCTTAATTTAGTGGAAATGCAGTTTTCACTTTGGTTTGAAGAAGGAAGTGGATGGCTGGATGCTGCACAGGAGAGAAATAGTGCCACAATTTTAGTATTTTAGTATTAAAATTGCTTAGATTTTGGTTTGTTGTTCACCACAACCAATCAAAGCCATGCTGATCAAGTCACATGAGGTTTGATGCTTTATTGTAAAGTAAGTCACAGTGTACTGCCAAATAATTATTCTAACCCAACCAAATATTCATTAAGCTATCTGTATTTGCGCCGGTAAAAGCAAACTTCAATGATGGCAGAGTTTTCATTTTGAGGAGAACTATAAAGAAATAGGGTCGAACTTGTAATAATAATGCCACACCAAACTAGCAGAATGATTCAGCACAAAGTTTCAAGGTGTGCCTGATGCTTCACTGAACTGATCAAAACACTTCTGTTCTCCAATTAATTCTGTCCATCAGTTTGCTCACAGAAAGTGTTACACAGAGAAAAACAATGCTACACTGAGCAAACACATCATCGACTTCATGCTACTCGAAATAAAAAGGCTGCTGCCATTTATAAAAAAGCTCTTGTCTTTGTATTGTGTTTCAGCATGAAAAACTTTTACCTGTGAGGGCTTCAACCAGAATACTTGAGTTAGGGTTGTTAAGCACTCTAGCCTCAATGTATGCTGGGTATTCACAGAGCTGCTGTGGGTGGGTGTGGGATTTACTGTATGCCCACTCTACCAATGGAGGTGGACTCAAGGAAGCCGTTATGTAAGTCTCTTAAGACAGAAAAGCCAGCACAGCCTGCAGAAACAGCAGGATGGATGTTTTGAAGAGCCATTTTTGGCATCTGAGCAATCGTTACAACAAAAAAAAAACATGTTTACAGTAAGTGACCAGCAAGATATCCAGCTGGAATAACATTCCTTAAACACAGCCGTAACACCTGGATGAAAATACATGAGCCAGAAATATGCTTTTTTTTTTAATTAACACAAAGGGTAAAGTTTAATAACATTTATTGAAGTATAATTAGGTTAATTTCATATTTTCTTACAATGTTATTATTTTATGCAATATATATACACCATTTCTTTGTTCTACTGTAGTTTTCTGGTCCGATAATTAGTTTCTTATTCTTTTGGATATTAAAATTTGGAAAATTTGGTGACAAAAGTTCTGACATTTCTATGATATCAAACATTTTAAAATCATAAAGACCCCATTCCAGTCCCACTTTATATTAAGTATCCCTAATGCCTGTGTACTTCCAAAGTAACTAGATGTGTATGTAGTATGTAGTATGTAACCACAGTGTAAGTACACACCGGTACATAGTATCTATCGCTGTAATATTTCTGTAACTACACACATGTAACAACTCTCAGAATGGTGTGTGTAAGTACAAATGTGTAACAGGACATTGGTAACAACACTTTTTGGTAATGAAAGTGCAAATGTGTAACAGGACTAACAGCACTTTTGGTAAATAAAGGGTTACACTTTATATTAAATAGACAATTTCTGGATTTTGCTATGGAGCATGTAATTACTCTGATGTTACACAGCAGCAATCAGTAAATTAGGCCTTACTTATAAATTGTAGTTTGTGTCCAGAATGTTACACTTTATTTTAAGTGGGCAGTTCCTGAGGAGTTACCATGTATATACACTGGTATTACAGAGGTGCAACAACTCCACCCACTTTACATATCCCTAAACCAACCCAACCCTGATCACCTCCACTTACTCTTATACATACTGCTGTTACAAAATGTAGCTTTGTAATTCCTGTTACATGTTCATGACTACTTAGTGAAGTGTTGTTAGTAATGTCCTGTTACACATTTGTACTTACACGCACCATTCTGAGAATTGTTACAGTTACAGAAATATTACAGCTGTAGATACTATGTACCAGTGTGTACTTACACTATGATGACATACTACATACATATCTAGTTACTATGGAAGTACACAGGTATTAGGGACACTTAATATAAAGTGGGACCAATTTACCTCAGGAATATATACTATGAGGCTACGCACAAGATGAGACCACAACAATCTGTTAATGGTCCATTGCAGCTGCATGTCTTTAGAAAGCACATTTATATCTTTAGGAAAACCAAAAATACATTGTAAGGGCCAAAAGGATACATTTTTCTTTAATTCCAAAATCATTAGGATATTAAGTAAAGATCATGTTCCATGAAGATATCTTGTAAAAATAATAGTATAAATAATAATAAAAATAATTTCTGTAGAAAATCGTCCCTAATATGTGCTTTGTACGTACTAATAAACAGCCAATATGTTATTAATAGGCATGCTTATTAAGCTATAGTTTTACCAGAGTGTTTTTAATTAAAGACTACAGGAAATCATGAATATGTAATAAATTAAGAATTGTCAGTTTCATAATGACTTTAATATATTATGTAATTTAGCTTGTCAGATGTTTGCGTTCTACTCAGTTTCTCTTCTTTTAAGGAGGTTTATATGATTTACTGGTATTTTTAAAACAATGACACTTATTAATTTTTCTCAAATCTCAACCTACGGTTCGTCGTCTCCTCTCATCGTGCTTCTGAAAGCAGCAGTAGACTCCATGCTGATTTGTCCTTGTGGGTAAGCCACTGAGTGAGACCTCCGCTGGGAACTGTGTGGGAGAAAGAGCTGTGAACACCCTCTGATTAAACCTGCTCCTCACACATACTGAAGACTACATGTGTGAGGACCTTACGTACGTGTGTGTGTGTGTGTGTGTGTGTGTGTGAGAGAGAGAGAGAGAGAATGGCATGGTGTTCTTCTGTATCAGCAGTCCTTTTTGTCAGCTGGCCCAGCTTTTGCCAGCTCCTCTACTTTCATCAGTGACCTTCAGCACGTGTTTAGGCCGTCTTCTCCTTCTCCTTGTCTTTTTGTAGTTCAGGTGAGCTTTCACAGTCATGCTGATTTCAGCCCACGCTGCACGTACAGCCGATATTACTTTCTCAGGGTTATTTTCAAATACTCATTTGCATAACATCTAAGGGTTTTGCCAGTGCACGTCTAAACTCTGTGTGTTTGTTCTGTGATGGAGATATGTTGACATTCTCTCTTTCTTCAACATTTAACAACTGGTACATGGTTGTAGAGCCTGAAGATATTTTTCACAGCTCTGTCATTCATTGGAGCTTTTGTTGTAATACAAACCGGGTATCTGTTTTTAATTTATTTTATATATATATATAATTTTTTTTTTTTTTTTTTTTGTCTTTGCTGATCTATTATCTACAGGCTGATCATAAGTTCTGGATACAGTATGTCTTGGCCAAGATTGGAGTCTACTGAGAACAGTCAAATATAATGTACAAGGACTGTACAAAGCACATCATTAGGGAAGCACACATTTTAGGCAATTTGGAAATCTGGGTCTGGACAGAAAAAGAGGGCATTTGTTCCGTGTTTGATTACCTGAAGTTTTGTTGCATATCATACCGTAATGGTTTACTGTAAACAAGAAATTGTAGTGAAACCTACAAAAACAAAGCTAGTTGTAGTGATTCAGTTAGTCCCTGCTGGTAGATGTGCAGACTGCTAACAGATATAGACTAAATTCAAAAGTCCAGTGTAGTTTTTACTGAGCCTTTATAAATGTACAGTATATGGAAGTAATGCTTGCATATTACAAGATGGTGTTCTGGACTGCTGGAAAGGAAAGAGTTACCCTGTGACTCTCTGAGATGTTGTGTGTGCGCAAAATCAATAATGGTAAACAATCATCCCTCTGGGATCACATTGTTAGGTCTGTCAGTCCAGGGTTGATTGATTTGCCTGACTCACCAATGCCAAGAATCTCTCTCTTTCTCTCTTGTTGGGGTATCTCCAGGAAGGATTCTGGGTGAGTCAGTTGCTTAGAGAGGAGAGGAGTTGGAAGTTTTCACAGTCAGACATTTTTCTGCAGTCTTTGAACACACCATCCTAATCAGGCTGGGGAGGGGGATTCACCACAGCAACTAGAGCTGCTGCTTCCTCTGTGTGCTGCCAAAAATAATCTTCCCAAGCAGTATTTGTGTCTTGTTTTCCTGTTAAAAATCTAAAGATCCCTGAATCAACATACAGTTAACTGTGTATGTGACTGCATGTAACTAAATTAACTTAAATGATATGTGTATTTTTCTATCCTCGTTGTGAAACAGTATCGATGACTAGTTTTCCGGGAAAATATCTTTAGGTATTTACAATGTTAAAGGAGTAAAAAAAAAGCTTTCTTTCCTTTATCCTCTCACTGTCAAGATTCTATTTAGTTTGAACAATGACTGAAACTTTGCACTTCCCATGCTTTGGATAAAATCATCTGCTAAATATACTAAGTATAATTAGTATATTAAGTAATTATGTATTTAAAAAAATTAAATAAAATCTTTAATTTTGCATTATAAAGATTTATTAATTTTAAGGAATATATTTTTTTTTATACATTTAAGGAATTTATTCATTTAAGTCACTACAAAAGATTAATCCGAAGAGATATTATGCCTTTATAAGTAAATAAATAAATAAATAGCGACAGAGAGATTGTTTTCTGTAAAATTATTTCTCATTGCAAAAAAAAGAAATATTTATGGGAGAAGCCAAATTGTTATTGTGTGTGTACTTCTGTGCACCTGCCTTTGTGTGTATGGATGTTTTTTTGGCCCCTGACTCAGATCATCAAGGTGGTTGCCCTAGGGTTTTTGTACATGTTTTGAGCTAGATACAGGAGGGAGGGGAGCTCACAGTCATTTTATTTCCTCTTGCATTCCAGCACCTTCTCACGTCTACACCAATTACTGCTGCCTTCTGATGGGTTCGGTATGCGCACCGTCACTTTTGATCACACCTCACAGGAACAAGAGCACCGTGACTTCTTTCTGACATGATATCTCTAACAACATGCCATACACCGTCATGCATGGAAACAGACGTCACTTTTGCAGCGGTGACTCATGTTTCAGTAGGCCGTATGCTGCTGCATGTTTCTATCACCTCTTTCCTCTGCTCTTCATTCTAGGTTAGCTGTCAGGAAACGACTGAAACTGTGGCTAATTGTTTGTGTTCATTAATATGAGATCACAGCTAGTCTCAAGCGCCGTCTAATTCCAGATGGAAGTCTGCTGCAAAATGACACCCATCATAATGCTCCAAAAATGTCAAAAGTTTGGTATTTAGTGAAGACATTTGGATAAAGCTGTGCGAGTATATGAGTGGCTGTCATTACATGTAAGTGTGTACAGTTTTTTCTCTTGAAGTATGCCTGGTTCAGTACCAAGTTAAGCTCAGTCAACATTTGTAGTATTATGATGTTAATTAGGCTACGTTATTAGATCTAATTGTACAAGCTTTACAGCTCAATAACTAATGTGGTTATAAAAAACAATGTTTTTTATTTTTTATTTTAAATCCTCCAAAAAACGTATTCACTTCTGCTATAATAAAAAACGTAAATCTAAAATAAATAAATAGTAAATAAAAAAATAAATTATAACTTTTTATTTCTCAATTCTGACTTGTTTTCTTGCAATTGCAAGTTCACTTCCCATAACCTTTTAGTCAGGCTTTACATTCTGAGAGAAAAATAAAACAAAACGGAATTATGAGAAAATAAAGTCTGAATTATGAGAAAAAATGTTGAAACTACCTTTTTTTATTTTATTTTATGTTATTCAGTAACTGAAACAGGATTCTGTAAAAGTTTCCCCTCACTAAACTCCTGATTTGCTGCTTATTGATAATACTTGTTTGTACTGTAGTAGCAATGTAGTGCCTCAGGGCTTAGTTCTTGGACCACTTCTCTTCTCTGTCTACATAGCATCACTAGGTTACGTCGTTCAGAAACATGGCTTTTCTTATAACTGCTATGCTGAAGACACTTACCTCTACCTTTCTTTCCAACATTCCATTCATAAGCATAGATTTCGAGCTGGATGAAGGACCATCACTTTCAACTCAACCTTCGCCAAGACAGAACTGCTTGTGTTTCCATCAAACCCATCATTTCATCACAGTTTGACCATCCAGTTGGGCACAGCTCTTGTTCTGTCCAGGCTAGACTATCGCAGTGCTCTCTTTGCAGGCCTTCCAGACAGTTTGATAAAACCTTTACAATTAATACAACGTTGTGTCACAAATATATTTGTGTCAATTGAACTAGGAAGTTCCTTAAAATCATCCTTGTTAAAGCACTTAAATATAAGAGCAATTTTTTTAAATAAATTTGATTTCAACTTGACTAATCAGCTAGTTGTTTGTTAACTAGTTGACCACCCTGCCCATCTCTATTTTTGAAAACCTCCTCTTTTGTTCACAACAATGTGTCACTGTACCCTACTCTGGCGCGGCTTGTATAAGTAGGTCACATGTAGTCTAGTCTAGATAATAGTGCTGTCTTTCAGTTGCACCAAATGTACATGAATACCCTCAGGAGCTCATTCAGACAAGTGTTAATGTGAAAACATGAGCAGTCAGCTTGACAAGAGTTTGAATGCTAGTTCTCTTATTAAATTGATTGTGTTGTCTTATTTAGCTTATTTTTGGGTGCTTACCAACTCATAGCTGATGTTGATAGGAGTTCTAAGAGGTTTGGTGGGTTTGCACAGCTCTTTGCATTTCTAGCTGTTGTGTGGAAATAAATGCTCACAGTAATGGCAGGTCGAAAAACTTTAATACTTCTGCTACCATAAACGATTACCTTATTTTCAAAGATTTTGACTGAATGGAGCATTTCACTGATTGGTGCATGTGTGAATATCATCATATGTTTGTACTTCAACTACGATACAGAGGCAGCTAATCTTGATATGTGGTAACTTAGTAAATGTCACTATGAATTAAACATCAGCTGCAACAAGGTTAATGACGGATTTTCCCCTGATTATTCTATAGAAATTTGATTGCAGGTGAACTAGTCTTAATTCTCATGTTTTAGAATCTATCCCAGACAAGTGCCCCAAGCATATTAATGACATATTTGTATAATTTTGTCTTAAATGACTGAAAAATGCTGAAAATAATAAAATATACCTTAAAAACTGTATTAACTTAACATTCTTTATGAATTTTAATTTTCTTATTTTCATGCTTTTGTAAAACCTGTGTAAAAATTAAACAGGTTTTGCAAATAAAACGTATTTATTTATTAGAAATACAACATATTTTCCAAGAGTACTGTTCATTTCTTTGTACGTAATAGAGGCTGACATTTTTTCGGGAATCCCGTGGGTCACGGGAATCCCGCGGGATGGGAAACAAAATCACTATTAATAACGTGATTGGGACGGGACTGGAAAAAATGTAAGCGGGAGTGGGCGGGACCGGGAATCGTAATAACACTATGATAACTTTATACAGAAATATACCCTTTTAAATAAATAAACTAATTTTGAACTCTATACTAGTTGTCCTGTCTCTTTATGCTCTCCTCCTATTTGCTTTTGTAGCCGGTTAAGTGAATGGCGTGCTCCACACACCCATAACAGTTGGTGGCGATAGTGCCAACTACCAATAATGGCAGAGAAGAAGTAGGCTTCTTCACGCACTTTTTAGCCGCGAAAATCATAACCAAAATGGAGGCAGACGCGAAAGCTACGCTGCAACGACTACTGTCTGAAAATAATACGTCAGTTGTGCTCACGGATATTTCTGGGCGGTCTGAAATAACTAAAAAAATTTTACGCGTTGAGAAAGATGGCGTGAAAACGCCATACGCCAGCTGCAAGACGTGTAGACAACTGATTAAGTACAGAAACGGTTTCCATAAGAGAAGAATCAAGTGATTTGGCCCACAGTCTCCATAGGTGAAAGGGTCAGTCTTTCTCGTGAAAGTGCAAACACTCAGACACTGTGGGGTAAAAACACTTACTTTAAAATCATATGAAACCGGGCATTTCTTGACGTATTAAAAATGTAACTCCACACGCTTCTGTAGAGAGTGTGATGCCCTCTGAGGGCGGGAAAGTTAGTCATACAAACAACTAAAAAGATAATGCTGAAGTGATCTTAAAGATGTCAAAACATGAAGGGTCGAGTGTAATTTGGAAAGAAACCTTAAAAGTATAGCAACATAAGTGGGATATCTTGGTCCGTTCAAAAATGTGTCTGCACTATATTTTTGGTATTTCATAATATTAGTCCAGTGTTTCTTTTCATGAAATATACAAAGAGTGATTTTACTCTTTCCTTGTCTGCATTTAGCAATCAGACTCACTGTTTCATAGCTCTTGTTTTAACAAAAAAACATAGACGTAACTTTTTGTTTAGATGTTGAGGATTTGGAAGTCTTCAAATAGATGACTCTCGGTTTAAATATAAAACTAGAAGTATTCTACTTCACTGTTGTAAAAAGACTTCACTTATAGAGTGCAAACACTGTGGTGAGAAACTATTGTTTAAAATCATATGAAGAGTGGATTTCTGTTTAAATGCTATTGGCGTAACAAAATTATCTTATTGTTTTATCGCTGATTAACCCTGTTATAACCATCCATTCATTATTGCTAATTGCATCTACTCTTTTAAAAAACTTTTATTTACTTTCATGTTTTTTTCTGGGTTTTTTTTCTCCCTGCCGATTTTAGAAAGACCTACACAGCTGAGGAAGGCACTGATGGACGGGTGAGGGTAACTCTCTCAGTTCAAGCAGTCACCCAATCATACAGACACACAATCATCTCATCTCTCTTCAGAATATAGTTAAATAAAAACATCATAAATACCTCATTCAGGATGTAAAGTTGCACATTCTGGAGGAATTTATGACAGGATGTGTTTGGGGCTGTACAGTCCGGATGTGCAACAGGTGTACAGTTTTTATTGCCCCTCATAAATTCCTAAGGGTCATTAAACAATAAAAGGGTTATAAATCAGGGTCATAAATACCTTATTTGACATAAGCAATATTTCCTTTCCTACTCACACACACAACAGTGAGAAGCATTCAACCACAGACATACACACACGCCCGGAGCAGGGGAGCAGCGCCCTGGAGTATTTATATGCGTTGAAATGGGATATATTTTCCGGAAACGGCTCACAATACTCCAAGAATAAGACATTATTCGAATCAATTTTATACTTTATTTGTATGTATATTAAGTGTTTTTTATTTAATTCATTTTGTTAATTTATTATGTTGATAGAAAATATATTTGGAACATGGGTCAATGCATGCTTTTCTCTGTCGCACAAGCTCTGCCCGTGATGTGAAAAGTGGAAATAGCTTACAATACTCGCTCAAGAATAAGAC
>JAUCMT010000105.1:17532452-17589369 GCA_032357475.1 Enteromius thamalakanensis
ATAAACACAGCATGAACACATATATTATGTAAATAAAGACTTTTATTTTGGATGTGATTAATCATGATTAATCATTTCACACCACTAATATATATATGTCTTTTTAAATCTGTCCAAGTATTTAAAAGGTGTTTTTTCATTAAAGTTTTTTGAAATACTATACACACTAATTATTAAATGAAAGTCCCAGACAACAGATGCTTTAAAGATCATATTTAATCGTGGAGAAATGGGTGGTAGGCTTCACCCACAAAATGCAGATGAGCCTCTTTAAATCCAGTAATAATGCACCACACACCTCTGAAGGACATCTTGGTAGAAATAATACATTTGTTCAGAATGGTCAAATAAAAATAAAAAAGTCACATTCATCCCTCTTTACAATATGCTGATTTAATCAGCACTGGGTCATTCTCCACATCACATAAGATAAATAAAGCCATAGCATGTTATTAATGGTTATTAATATGTATTTTTTATAGTCAATTTGTATGGTTAAAATAATTTTTAAATAGAAATGTTTTTTTTCCAGTGTTTTATCATAATGCATAATGTGAAAAAAAAAATTAAAAGAAACATCAACTGAAAAAATTAAAAATGAATAACATTCAATATACACACTGGTGACAAAACCAGATGTTTTAAAAATAAATTGCAATCATCTGTACTGTATACAAAGCTTAGCTTCCTTCATGTTGTGATGTTCACTATAACCTTCACCTGATGTCTCAGTCAGATGACCGTTTCTCTGAAGACTCCTATAAGGCTGTGTGGACGTTCCTGCTCCATGCGACGGGATCCAGCCCGAGAGCCCATCCTGGAGTGAGTTCGAGAATGGGGACCTGTCCTGCGCTCCGGGCCGGCCTCCAGCTGTGCCCATGTGAAGGAGCTGAGGTCTCCACAGCTGCGCAGGTGCAGGATACCCGGCTGTTTGCGCAGCGGCAGTGTGTTGGAGGTCAGTGCCATCTGTGTCTGCCTGCGGAGGGTGGACTGCGCTGGTGCAACCTCTGAAACCGTAATAGCCTAAAAACATAAACCAAAATGCCCTGTCAGGGAATTATTGGAACAAAAAAAAATGCAATCCGGACAAACGGGATATTAAAGTGATCGATAGCTCAACATTTTGTACATAATCTACTTCATGTCTTCTATTTTCTGAATGAGATTTCAAGCTAATGACTCTTTCAATATTATGGTTGTCTTTTATCAAAAAAAATATTTCGTTTTATGAAGAAAATTTATATTATAAGTACGTAATTCTTCAGGAGGAGCACTTACTGGGCTTTTGAGGCTTATTAGGCTTTTGAGAAAAGTTTATCTGTCCCTCGCTGGACTACATTGTATTTTGTTATGTATAAATAAGCATTTAAATATTATCTTACTAAGCTATATTGTTGGTAGATACAGACTGGCAGCTACAATTTCTATGCATTTTATTCTAGTGGTCTGCTACATCATTGATAAAGTTCAAGTTAAAAGAATTTTGTACTTTTTTACTATAGAAATATCAGCAACCGCACCAAATTGCATACTTTTGCTTTGAGCCTCTTAATAAAGTTAAAGGTTTGCTCCACCCCAAAAGCGAAAATTGTCATTAATCATGTATCCTCATGTTGCTCCAAACCCGTAAAAGCTGCGTTTGTCTTCAGAACGCAATTTAAGATATTTAACACGAAAACTGGAAAGCTTGTGACTAGTAACTAACCAAGTAAATGACACTGTCAAGGTCCAGAAAAGTTTGAAATACATCATCAGAGTAGTCCATCTGCTATAAGTAGTTCAACCGTAACATGCCATTTGTACGTTGGTATATTTGTGTATATGTGTGCTCCCAGAATGAACAAAGGTTTTATTTGGTGTCTTAGTATACAGTATAGGCTCCAAATCATCCTATATATCATACTGTATATGAGCTATTAAAGCCTAGTGTATTTAATATGATACTCAACAAAAAACATGCTGGATTCAACCTCGAATCGTTCCTTGAGCACCAAAGCTCCATGTGTTTTGATTCCTAGGTAACTTGGCGTGCATCTTGCCTGGTCAATGAAGCTGGCGCAGCGAACGGCCTCCTCCATGTGTTCCTCATCGGAGCGCAGCACAGTTTTGATGCTGTTGACCAGCTCCTGTACCTCAGGAGTCAAGCTGCAGGAGGACTGCTCTAGAAACCGGGCCACCAGCAGTTTTGTGTCTCTATAGCTCTTGTAGTCCACCAAAGAGTTGGGACGAGGCTTCCGTTTGCCACGGCCCGGTCGTAGCGTAACCGTCCCATGCTCCGTTACAGTCACTGAACCTGGAGCAGGAGCCGAACCAGGACCTAATTCCGTCTGTGTAGATACTTCACAGCTCATTACTGAAAGAGACAGAGAAAAACCAATTTCAGCTCTCTATGTTTTTGACAAATATTCGTCAAATGATATACACTCGTTAAAATGACATACATACATGGGGCTACATCTACAACTTCACAACTTTTACTAAAAACTGTAATCTAAGTTAAAACTGCTGTTTATCGAGCTGCACGTTAATAATAATTATATATTTAAATATGACAATAACAACATCAACAACTGTTATAGTTATTATTGGTGAATAAAAATAAACAAGTTAAGACATATTGAGTAATAATTCAGTACAAAATACTACCAATTGAGAATTTAAGAATAATCGCTCTCTGCTGACCCCCATAAGCAACACAGAGACAGAGAGTCCTATATTTAAAGTGGGCTTAAAGTAACCCCTGACAGCTATGGCTTCTCTATAAGTATCAGACCAAGTCCTCTGATCTGGAAACACACACACCACGTAAAAGAAACCTCCATCTGTCATCAAAGAGAAGCCAGCGTTCATAAACTAATTATAAAGAACCGTGTCAGTGTCTGTGCTTTGACCTTTTATAGAAACCACATTCATTTTATATACATTTAGGCTTGAAATGAGACAAATCTGCCAAAAACACATGGAAGCAGTAAATATAGTCCGATTTAATTTGATTTGTCTGTGACGACCAATATACAGTTTAGGGGTCATTATACAAAATTATCTAACTGTAGACTGCCACAACCGAAATAGAGGACCATTTGAGAATTACACCCCTACCTTTTGTGGTCAGGTCTAGCAGGACGGGGTCGCTGCTGGACCGGCGGAGGCGAGGTTTGTGAGGTTTTCTGCTGTGAGGCTGTCTGGACTGTGCCGGGGGCGTGGGGCTCAATATGGCCGTCTGAAGGCACCTGTCTGAATAACATGCCAACAAATGACAGACGCATGTTAACCTTTAAGGGCTTCTCACATATGAAATGAGTTAACCCTGGGTCAAGCTAAATCCCGGGTAAATGCTTGTTTCACACTGCTCACAGAATGCCTCGCAGCACCCCTGCAGCTGATTGTTCTGGTAAGAATATTAACAAGTAAAGCTAAGTAAAGTAAGAACAAGCCTAGTCTATATAGTCAACAAGAGTCAGCAACCTTGAGAGATGCTGTCTAAATTAAGAGAAGTTACGTCATGTAACTTCAAAACAAACAACATATATTTCTGTTTATATATACACTAACATTTGGAGTCAGTATGATGCTTTAATGTTTTCAAAACAAAGCCTCCAATCCTATTGTAATAAAGTTTAATAATAAAATGTATTTCATTTCTTTGACGGCAAAGTTGAATTTTCAGCACTACTTTAGAGATGTATGCTAATTAGGTAACAAGTAATATTTCTTATCAGTGTTGAAAATAGTTTTTGTGGAAAACGAAATGCTTTCTGTTTACTCCAAAGTAAAGCACTCATTTAAAATTAAAAATCTTTTGGAATATTATCAATATTTTTGCTTTCACTTTTTGGCCATTTTTGCTGAGTAAAAAAACTGAGCCCAGACTTCTGAACAGTTGTTTATTTATTAAAAATGTAGGATCTATACATGGAAATGACCAAGTTATCAGAGTTTTTAAAAAATCTCAAATGAAAAGGTTGCATAAACATCAGTTCAAAGTTCTTCTTTCATTCAAGTATAACTTTTTCAATTCAAAATTTTTTAATTGTTTTAGTGATAGTATAATTGATAACGAAAAAATATGTAGGAAATTAGAAGAATGCAAAACATTTAGCCAAGTGGCCGCAATATTGTGACTTGTGAAGGATCATTAAAAACATGCAGCACTGTGCTATCTTTAAAAGTGAAGAAGGATACATACAGCTATAAAAGGAAAAATAAACCCCTCACAGAAGGGACCACTAAAATACATGTCTTTTAATACACAGATGACATGATTTTGGATGGGTACTGTGAAATGCTGTAAGCATCCTGATTAAATATAGAGTACCAAAGCACTAGGTTCATTTAAGCCGTGTCAATGACACATTTCATAGGCCTAAGCTCCATTTTCTAATTCCAGATTTTCCTATGGGAATTTATTTGCTTGCTTTCTACTTTTATTCTAAAATACTTTCTCCTGTCCCAGTTTAATGTGCAAAAACAACTGTAAGTGTCAAATGTCACCGTTTAGCAATGCTGCTCGTGCAAGTGGTTCATACCATCACTTGGCGTCTCTGCCTCTGCAGTCTCTGTCAGGACCTCAGTCAGATCAGTCATTTGCACCTCAGTATTCTGGGCCTGATATAAATACAGAGGGTCAGTGAGCAGACAAGGACTCTGTTTGATTGAGCTGTTGCCAATGTAAGGCTGGTAGACCAGTACACGCGCCATGTTTGCTCATATGAGGTCTAATTCACAAACAGATGAAATGCTATTAGGAACAAATACTGTGAATGAGAACTGCCTTTTTTATCACAGAGATGATTATGCTATAGCATATAATAACTGTATAAATCAGTACCTGTGCTGCTTGGTTTGGTGCAACAGCTTCATAAGGTGGAGGAGGGTCTAGAGGACAGAAGACCTCCACTCCTTTAATTCTGGCACCATATATATGAGGAAGAGGAATCATACCATCACCAAACATCCTGCCAAAACACACATATTTACATCGTAAACAACTCATGAGAAGATGTAATGACAGTAAACAGCTGCTTCTAGACGAACCCATTAGTGTTTGAAACCGGAGAATATCATGCTTTCCCACACACCAACTTCAATCCTGTTTTACGTTGCCAAAACATTTTGGTTGCCTGCCAAACACTGAGCCACCCACCCACAAATCTGCTAAATCCTGCTGTATTTTTGGTTAAGAGTTCAAGGTCAAAGTGAAGGATAGTGTGTGTGTGTGTGTGTGTGTGAGAGAGAGAGTGAGACATATTTCAGCAATCTGAAGATCCTGAAACGCCGGACAGATTTTAATTATAAATATATATGTTACCTTAATAGACATGTTTATATACAAATTTGTAATAGAACAGAAATCTAGCTTTAATACAAACAATTAAGCCTGGGCAATATATCGCACAATATATTCGTGTGCATCTCGGCAGTAAAGCCGGTGTAGTGCCGAATTTTGACCCCTGCCAGATTATGACTAAACGCAGCCAGGTAGGTTCAGGATGAATTTAGAAGATACCAAATTTTAGGTACCCTAAAACATGTTTTGGAGTGTGCTGTCTAGCTGTGAGTATAGAGGGCTTGTGTGTGATACCTGCGAGCCAGGCGTGGGGTGTAAGAGTAGAAGGTGGAGAAGTATGAAGGAGGAGGTGCCGGAGCAACAAACTCGTCAGGGTCAGGAAGAGGAGTCTGCTCCTCCACTTCCTCTGGAACAGGTCTAGCCTCTTCCTGTCAAAGATGATCATAATCACATCACTATTAGCATCTGACCAGGGCAGAGAGAGAGCTTGTCTAAACAGTTATTTGTTTGACATAGAAATTTAATTTTATGTGAGACGTGTGCCCTTTTAGCAAAACTACTCAGTTTCAGATTAGGGATGGTGCCAAATAGAAAAACCAGTGAAGACAAACTATTTTATTAGTACCTAGCTACTAGAATGCAAAATAATTTCATAGAAAAAATTGCTACATAATTTATTATTAAATAATTGCTATAGATTTACAACATTTCAATTCACTATATACAAAAAGAAATGAAAATGAAAAAGAGAAAAATGTTTTATATTTAATAATTGCATAGGCCTACCCAACTGGTAAAAAAAAACCTTATATTCAAATTATTTTAAAGGTTCATACTGGCCTTCAGTGCTTAGTTTGCAAGGATTTATCTAATAATTCTCTTGCACAAACTTTAAAAACCTGTTTAAAATAAGCAGTTTTGCATTTGACAAATTTGATTAAAGCATGTCACGATGTCAGTGTGTGAGGGTTGTGGAGAGATGCCCGGTCTGCTTTCCCACGACTGATCTCGTGCGCTGTGGCCCGCGGGATTAAATTCCCGAATAAAACACGCAAAGCGGTCGGTAACTCTGGTGTAATTTGAACGGGAGCAGGTGGTATAAAAATATCCCGTTCCCGGTGTCTTTTCAGAGCAGCTTATCTGCGCTTTATTCTTACTGACTACTGGTATAGCCTGCCTTCAGGGCTGTTAAGCGCGAGCTACACGCATGAACCGTGTTTTCTGCATCATGCGTTTTATTTGCAGGGCCTGCGCGGCGATGCTCAGAGCACACTGTAGCCTACCGGTTGTAAATATACGACCCTCAGATAGTACATAGTACAGGCATACTGTCGATGAGTGACAGAGCAGAATAAGAATGAAACAAAGTTTGGATGCGAAGGACGTTCAGCTCGGTTTTGTTCATATTTTTCTTAGCCTATTTGAAAAGACGGATGTCGTAACTTAAGCCCACTTTTTTATTTTTATCTGCGACAGTAGCAAAAACTTACATGAATTTAAGATTGCTATGTTGGCAGCAAAATAAATGAATTTTGTATCTTAGGTCACAAAATTCTTTTTTTTTGCTGCCAACACAGCAATCTTAAATTCATTTAGGTTTTTGCTACTGCTTGCTATCAACAAATTCAAGACTCTTGACAAAACAAATATATTAATAAATAAATAATTTTGTGCAGGCCACACTTTTATTTGTTTGCCCATCTATCTTTCTTTTAGTAGCAAAAATGTCAAATTCTGGAAACCTAAATTTAGCCTTAACAGTCAGGTCGGGTCAAGTCTCGCGTCTCGAGTTCCTCCCATATTTTCCATGATAAGATTTCTCACCATGCATGGCCGTCTGGTTGAGAAGATCTGAAGATATCGAAGTGCAGCAGCCACCAGACACACAGCCGTGGCCAAAGCATTCAGCGCACACAATGCAAATAGCACTTTCTGAAAGGGAGACAACTCTGTAACTTCCAATCTACTATTTATATGAAAAAAAAATTCTTATTAAAAAAAAAAAAAGAACACACCTTCAGCAGGATCCTCATTGTGCCACATGCATGACCTGCATATATCTCAATCAACTTGTCCCCTTGGCACTGTTTGATTGGAACCTCTGAACAACAGTAACAGAGATCACCTTTCTCATTCTGAAACACAAACACATTTATTATAATAACGTCTGATGACATGGTATTACTAATCCTTACAAAAAACTGCCTGGATTCAAAGTACAGGTCTGAGGATGAAGTTTCCAGGCACTGTTCTACATTTGTCTTTTTGAGTAGTTTGGCGGGCCATGCGATAACATTCCAAAGATATGAGGTCACCAACATGGCAGGGACATTTCCATGACAAGTGGAAATGACGAAAGAGCAGCCTTCAGACACTGGAATTGACAGCACCCCAAAAACTGCATCAAATCCAAGGAAAACTAGATCCTGCCTTGACTCTTAAATTTAGGGCTTTCTTTGACTTGGACAAACTTCATTCCTCTGAGGAGACGGTCTGCACAGATGTGCTATTTTCCATCATGTGTTACTAACACGTGCATCAACCAAATAGCCATCAGCCTGTGTAATTATTTTGATTACACACTAGAAGAAAGTTTTAGTAGTGCTTGTAAGTGCAGTGCATGGGTGTTCACCAGAGTGCTGCAATGAGGTTGCTAAGGTGTTCTAAGTGGTCAGTATGTAGTTGCTTAGTTATAAACTAATGCCACTTAATATTCTTTGCTAACACTACAACAAATGTCATTCAATATTTTATGTAGATAAATGTATGCATGCATTAATAAAGTATCCCCAACAACAGTTTGTGATTGTTTACATTTTGCATTTAGGATTGTGAATACAATGGTCAATATATCAGTCAAGCCATTAATAATGTTATTATGTCTAACACAGCACATGTTTAAACTTCAATTCCTCACCAGCTGGCAGTTAGTGGTGCTGGAGACCAGCTGAGCCCCCTGACAGCAGAGGATGAAGCCTGCCAGGTTTAGCAGGATACAGACCACTGACAGCAAAACAAACAGATTTACCTGTGTGAGAGAAATCAGATTAAAAGAGGTAATGGCACAGAACAAGAGCCATACTAGTCTGTCCTTTAATTTGATAATATTAGCACTCAAATCCAGAATTAGAGAGTAACACTTGCAGTCTGGGTGAGATTTGTAAAGAAGTCTCTTATGTTCACCAATGCTGCATTCATTAAATCAATATACAGTAAAAAATTAACAATGGGAAATATTATTAGAATTAAACATAACTATTTTCTATGTATTATAAAATTGAATTTAGTACTGCAATGACAAAGCTGAATTTTCTTGAGTATTACATGAATTCATTCTAATATGAGCTCAAGAAACGTTTTATTATTATCCTTTAAAAATGTATTCATAGTAATTTCAAAAGGAGAGCATTTATTTAAATATATATATATATATTTTCTTACATTATAAATGTATTTTGCTCAATTTAATGCATCCTTGCTGAATTAATTGTATTCATTTCTATTAAAAAAAGTCTGGTGAACACAGATCCCATTTAAAAGGTATTTTAAGGGCCAAACAACTGCCCCCTTAACATACTGTACAGACACAGATATGCAGAAGATTACCAGGACAATACAGAACTGATTTGGTTCAGTGCAGGTCTTCTATTGTAAGTAAAAAATAAACTCATCTGCTTATTTATATAGAAACATTATGCTTCTTCCTCAAAGACCAGCAGTTTTAGGCAGGCAAAACACACATACCAGCAGAAGCATTGGCCGTTTCCATGTGGTTAGTCCTATAATCCCAGAGAGGATGACCTGCAGAAAACAATCAGTCTGTTGAGCAAAGAGGCAAACACTCACAGATTAACTGATAATGAACCCAGTATTACCCATCAGATGGTGTACCCTCTCAAAAAATGGCCTTTAGCACTTTTAAATCCTGTTTTAATGACTCATCTCACTCCGAGCTGTCTGCAGCAGCCTCATTCAAATACCATTGTCCATACTTGGCTCCCTCTACTTTCCTCTAACCCTGCCACTTCCTGTCAATTACAACAGCTGATGGGTTCTTGTGTTTAGCTCTTTTTTTCCCCAGATATAATTTATAGCATTTCGCTAAATCCTTAAGTGTAAAAAGCTTTGTGAGGTAAAAAGTAATTCATTGATTTTATTCAAATCAACACTTTTCTGGATCAAGCTTGCAATATTAAATTGTGATTTTTTTTTCACATCATTACAACATCTTTTATTTCCATCTCTGTAAAATGTCAGTGTTTTTTGTGTTTGATTTTCTTCAACAGTAATGGAGTTCAGCTTTAAAAGTAAAAATAACATAACTACATTTTTTACACTTAAAAAGACCTGATTTTTAAGAATTGTTAAAAACTGAGTTTTCTGTTTTTGCAAATAAACTCTTCAGAAAAACATTAGATTTTGTTAAACAGCATGCACTTCGTGAGATGCATGCACAATATGGTAGCTTTGCTTCTTCTCAACTGTAATTCACTATAGAGTGTTAAGCAGTAAAAGATCTTCACACTCAGCCATGACTTCACTGACCAGTTCACATTCAACTCTTGCCAATGACCCCAAATATATACAATACATAAATGTGTGAAATAATATTATAAATTGCACTTCTGAGGATAGCTTTGACCAAATCCAACAACAGCACTAAGGACTTTTCTAAATATCTAGAAACTCTGGTTAAGAAATTGGACAAAATAAAAAAAAGATGTTTAGGGTATTAAGTTAAAACAATATCATTAGCGGTGGATAACAGCCACATACATGAATGCTAATGTAAAATGTAAACCAACCTAAAAGTCTGATGAATGTGCCAGGATTTAAATAATCATTAATGTCATATTGACTATTAAATCTTATAAAAAGTAAAAATACTATTGTCATTCATTTAAATCTGTTTACTAGACTGGATATTAGACCATACTGTAAAACTACGCTATATATGCTGAAAAAATAACTGTAAACTGTTTACTGTAAAAAAAAAAATTATAATAATTAATAATCCTAAATATGTGATTTATGTGTCAACATCTAAATTAACTGGAACAATTCCAGTTGAATTGTTATTCAACTAAATCAACCATTATTTTACTAAATCAACCTACACTAGTAAAAAATAACGGAACATACTGAAATATTTCCTTGAGGCAACAACTACAGGGTACTTTTTAAAAGTGTACGTTAACTAATAACATGGCTAATAATTAACAACGTATTGACAGATCAGTGTGGTTTATCATGTGCTTTACTGGTAAACAACAGTGTCTGGTGTGCCCATATACTCTGAAATAGACTGAACTAAATGTGCGGCACCACGTTTCTGTGTAGGACTGCTTTGGAAACACATTAGACCACAATACAACTTCTCCTAGTTACCTGTTGGCTTATAATGGATCGTTGAAAAGCTGAAGATTAATACTGTGGCATACTGACAAGCAGGCATTTTAATACGAGTAGCATGCATTTGTCCAGTAAAACGAAAGCATTAGCACCTCTGATTATGGCCAGTAATATAATACTCACAGAAGATCCGGCCCAAAACGGACAGGAGTTTCTAATAGGGGGCGAGTTGCTAAGGGATAGAGCCCCGAAAGAGAGCGCCACCATGGAGCAGCCGAGAACCAGCTGCAGCAAGCCGAGGGAGAGCAGCGGGCGAGCGGGCAGCAGCGCCGGGATGAGCCGCGTCTGAGATCCAGACATACGGGACGGAAGAGCGGACACACAGCGGCTGCGGCTTCTGTGAGAGGCGTCTGCGAACTGATGGGCCAAAGCAGCCCCCGATAAACGACAGCAAGATCCAGGCAGAACTACGGGCAGAGACATTGGAAAGCCACGAGAAGCCGAACAACAACAAAACACATTAAACGAGCACAGCGACGCTCCCTCATTTTACTCCGACATTTACGGCGACGATTATTTCTTTAAACTGCCCGACCAGCTTTACTTCCATGGTCCTCTCGAGGTAGTTCGGTATTGGTTTTAAAATAACTGGGGTCTGTGACCTGCTGCTTGGATTTGGTTTCACATTTTTTGGGCAGGCAGAGCGAGCGAACAGGCGGGGGAGGGGTGCGTGGGAAGAGGAGGCCGCACTCACACACCCGCGGGTCTCCCTCTCTCTTCCTCAAGCGTGAAGAAAGACACCATCAAGACGGTGAAATTATAATGTCATCTTTTGTGGTGAACGCTTACCATGACCAAACATGCGTGTTGCGATGTCTTTGATGCTGAAAGGGCTACATGCATTACTTGAGAGAGAGAAAGCCTGCATATCTTTATAAAGAAATAAACAACTAAACGCCAAAACAATGACTTTTGCATGAAAACATTGCATGAGATGATGCAAATGTATGTTTAGACAACAAATCAATTTTTTGCTGTATGCAGCGTTACAATTTTATCAAACATGTTCATTGGAAACATTAAGTTTTATTTAGAATCTTTCTTTGTAATATTGAAAAATAAATAAAAAATCTTTATCACTGTCTATACAACAAACGTGACAAAAGTGCAGTATAATAAGATGTTTTTAAAAAAATATAAATTTCAAAATTAAAAAAAAGTCATTAAATATGTTAATATCATTAAACTATATTCAGTTGGACAACAAAACTATACATAGGCCTAATTGCCATTAAATATAATATGTATAAATATTTAATTTAGAATGAATGTAAAGTTTTACTGTATGCTATATTATAAATAATGCTCCTTTATTTTCCACAGTATTTTCTTTTATTTGTTTACTGTATTGATGCATATTGACACCAATCGCCTTTATCAAAGTCCCTTTGTCAGTATGAATGGAAAGCCATGGGGAGTGACGTTTTACGACCTTAGGTTGTTACTAGCTCTGTAGTTGCTATGGTGATGACGGTGGCTTCGTTGCGCCTGTTTACAAATTGGCTAACGTTAGCTAGCAAGTTAAGTAGCTTTGGTCAAATATTGTTGCAAATGCAAACAACATAAATTTACCTTCAATCTAAAACTGGTTGTACTTCCAATTTAATTCGCAGCGAAAGGGAATATCACGCGTAAGTTAAACAATGCTTTCTGGCAATCAGAAATAGAGCTGATGATACCACCTGCTGTCCACCGGAAGGGTTTCGGCGCGATACCTGTTATGTGAGTTAATATTGTTGCAAATATATATCTGTAAATAATATGTAATAATACTATTTTTGATTGCTTCCATTGTCCTCATTTAAAAGTCGCTCTGAATAACAGCGTCTGCTAAATCTAAGTTAACGTTACGTGTAATATTCGGATCTTACAGTGATTGAACAGAGGTCTAACTTTACTTTAACGAGAAGAGAGTCTTAAGTGGTAATTAATCAGTTTATTAAATATGCTATGGATTATTCCGACATATCCTAAGAAATCAATTTTTTTTACTTTTATTCATTTACTTTTATTAGATCTAGTTACAAATTCAGAAAGGTCCAATTAGTCTTAGTGGATTTCTGTATTGTACTTTAAGTCCAGCTGCTATCAGTTTGATCAAGTTTATTAGCACATCCCAAAATACAAACACAGTAGAAGCAGTGTACGCACAATAGAAAACAGTATGATAGTATGTATATACTAGATATAGTATGACAGTAGTATATACTACATACTGTAATAGTGATTAATAGCGAATATACTAATAGATTGAGATTTCGAAAGTGCTGGAGTGGAAATGGTATGTAGGTATAGATAAGTTTTACACTTCAAGAGTGTTTGCTGAGCAGCTACTAACAGTAGAAACATAATTACATATAAAAAGATATAGTAACATATTGAATAACTAAAGTTTAAACGTGAATTTAATTCTATGTTCAGTAGTTTGTGATTTAATTTTTGTTTTTTAAATTGTGCTTTTTAAAGAAATGTCGTATGTATTTGTCTCTCTAAGTATTAAGGTTCACTGAGTATCAGAACTTAACTAGTGCTAGATCCATCACATTTCATTATGTTCTCTCACAGACAAGAGCAGCTCGTTACCAGTCATGACCAGAAGGTGGCGATATTGACCGAGAAACTTTAGTGCTTTCAGACTAATTTCACCAGTTTGCAACTTTTGAGTTAAAGTTAGTCCTCGTCATTTATAAATCATCCCAGCTAAATCGTTTTGCTTTTCATTCTGCCATTTTTTTTTATTCAAATTGTTTGGTTTTATGTTTAAGTTAGAAAGCCAGCTGAAAGTTTATTCTGTTTACAACAGAGAAAGATAAATGAGCTGGAGTCAGAGAAACAACAAGTTAATGAGACGAATGTTCCAACTCTTTTTTTGTGTTTACAACAAAACTGGAGAACTTGGATTCTGGGGTGATGGATGTTTTGCATTAGCACTGTCTGACAGATGCATCTGGTATGCTTGTTATCCTTCATATGCTCAATGTGGCTGTACTCTACAGTGAGAGAAGGGTTTGTTGGAACGTAATTGAGTTGGCTGCTGGTTCAGGTCAGTGGAGGAGGAGTTGGCTCAATCCCAGTCCCAGGCCAAGAAGGCCGTGAGAGGAAAGGACCTCTCAGCCCAATTACATACACATCAGCAGTGTAGGTTACTTAAGACAAGTTTATTATGTTAGCTTTTTATTTATTTAAAAAATATATATTAATAACAACTGTTACAGACATCAGGAATTTTCTGTTTTAACACTGACTCCGTGACACTATCAAAACATTGATTAGTTTGTGTGTGCATCTAGAAAAGGTAGATTAGTTCAACCAATGGCGCCAGATTAGGATAGACTAATCTGTTTGACTGACCAATGACATGCAGAGGAGGGGTCAGTCTTTATTTCTGCATTTCCACTTGGGGACACTACTGGCCCAAAAAAACAATAATAATTTGAGCTTTAAGAAATGTTATCATTTATCTATCTGATCAGAGGTATTTAACCTTATACTGATATAGGTGGCATCACACCAAAGCAGAAGTTTTCATTATAGATGTTAAATGCCATAGAAGCTGTAAGACCACACTGAAATGATCAAAAGTGTCAGTAGGAAAATTTTAATGTCACAAAGTATTTCTATTTCTAATAAGTGATGTTATGAACTTTCTAGGCATTATAGAATCAGGAAAAAAATGGTTATGGTTGCTACAAAAAAATGTTTCTCTATGTTTCTATGCACAATATTTCTGTGTTTACTGTATTGTCGGTTAAATGAATGCATCCCTGTTGAGCATAAGACAGTTCAGAGCTTTTGGCAGAGACAAAACAACATGAGTCTCTGGATGAGCTGTCTGATAGAACTAATGTGAGGTTGGCTTTAGCGAGACAAGAGAGGCAGCTCTCTGCAGGTCAGCACAGCCTGTACCAGCTTCAGACTCCCAACAGGAATTACTGCAGTTGCTTCTTATATTACAGGACTTACCACATTCATTGAGATCGCAATGATCTACAAGTAATCCAGTCCATTAATTAATGTCTTGTGACCATGCCATCTTCTGTTGTTATCTCACATCCAATACTTCCCAACTTATTTGTTTAGAAATATTTTGGACTGATTCAGGCATGCCTTATTTTACTACGGAAAACAATATTATGGATAGTTTGAGGATAAAAAAAATTATTGACGGATTATTCTTTTTTGAGCATGATTTTAACCTTATGAGAAGTTGGCTGATTGCCTGGAGTCGCCTGTTTATTGTATTTTTATCAGCTGCTTGGAATCTCATTATGACGGCACCCATTCACAGATGTAGATGATGTGAATTTGTACATTTTAAATCTGTTCTGGTGAAAAAACAACAGCGAACTAAAAAATCTACGTCATGGATGACCTAAGGTTGAGTAACTTCAAGCAAATCTTTGGGTAAAATATTCTTTTATTTGCTTTTGACTGTCCTTTTCCAGATGTCTGTGTAAACTCTTCATAGCAGACCTGTGACACCCACTACTGAAAACACACATTCTCTGAAGAAGTCATAGTTTTTTGGGCTATCTAGTGATTTCATTTAAGTTTTGTCATGTGTCTTTCAGTGGGAGAGAAGTCAGCTGCAGGCATTATTGTAGCAGCATGAAGTGCAGCAGCTCCATGTCGAGCTGGAAGAGGTTCAAGGTTTGCAGAAGGTCATGATGGCAGAGACTGATGACCAGATGATGAGTGCAGAACTGGAAAATATCCTGCATATTATCCCAAACCACAGCTGCACTGTGGGCACGCAACAGTATTTGACAAACCAGATCGAGCAGCTCAGAGGGCAGAATCAGCAACTGAAGGTGGGGATATTTAGGGAAGAAACATTTTAAACATTTCCTTTGATCCAAGCTAAGTGTTATATATTGCACTCATAAGTGATTCTTGCACATCATCTCTACTGTAAACTGGTTCATTTAACAGGCTGCATTGAGACAGGCAGAGCTCAGACTCAGCATAATGGAAAGAGAGAAGGCCTGTCAGCACGCTGCGCTCTCAGAAAAGATCCGCAATGTTGATCAGCTTACTTTAGAGAAACAGCAGATGACCGCTGAGCTGGGAGTGCGGTGTATGCAGCTTACCCAGCTGAAAGGTACAAACACAGATTCATCTAAATCCCAAACTGCAGACTTGATATAAACTAACTCTAAACTCTGTGTTGAACAAGTACAGTGTGCCTAAAACTTGAAGTGAATGCTTTTATTGGATTGGTGTTATATGTTGTATCATTTGGAAGAAACAAATGTAAAGAAAAAAAAAGTCTAAATGTAAAAAATTATTAAAATAAAACAATATATAGTATATTCGTAAAATATTTCTTTAAAAAGTATATCATTTTCCTCATATATTGAATATATGTTAGAGAGAAAACAAAATTATGTCTTTGCAGTAAAATGTCAGGTAAACTTTTTTTTCTCAAATTATCAGTTCATTAAAGTTTTATGTTAGTGACTACCTGAACTAACCTTGTCTTAAAAATGCTCAATTCATTTGATATTTCAATTTAAAATAAATATTTTTTTGAAACTGTCTTTTTATTGATAATCTAATTCTCTTTAAAAAAATATTAAGCAATTTAAAAAATTTTATTAAGAAACTGAGCAACAAATCAGCAGCCTATTATAATATATTGATGAATCAAGTGACACTGAAGACTGGAGCAATGGCAGCTGAAAATGTAGGTTTGTGATTAATAAAATAAATTATATTTCAAAATGAAATAATATTTTGCAGTATTATTGTTTTACTATATTTAAAAAATATATATAATAAAAAATACATGACTGCTTAACACTCTTTTCTTTTCAGTAATTTCATTATTTTAATAAGGCTTTTTTTGTCAGTATCACCCTTACTTATTTTTTTACTCGTCAGAGGGACAGAGAGCTTTGAAAGAGCTGCTCGGCAGTAAAACCTGTGAGCTGGAACAAGAGACCCTGAAACACAAAACCCAGCTGAAGACTGTACAGGCTGAGCTGGACCAGGCCAACAGTTCCTTGAGAACACTGGAGGGAGCTGACGGTCATGGTACTGTGCAAACACTCACAGAAATGCCTCATTTTCAGTGAAAAATGATCAACTCTTTTAGCTGAGCACTCAGATTCGCCCTCAGTAACCTCACAGGACTGGCCCCTGAGATCAAAGCCTTGAGAAATAATTTCAGGAAAGTCCTAATTACGCTCAAATACAAATATAGGCATCCGTACCCATTCATAGCACTGCTGATATTTAAAGTGAGGATGTTTTTACACCGTCTACAGTGTTACCTCAGGAAAAAAACAGAACTAGGCCAAGTGTATATAAAATAAAGGGCGGAAGACCACACCCTACGTTACTGGATTCATTTACATTCTTTACAGGGAGCCAGTGTGTGGCCATCGTTTTGTTGTTCTGCGTTCTGGATAATGGCAGGAAGACGGCATACTGAGATTATAGATCTGGTCCATGCCCTCCTGCTGTTATTCCACTATGTACTTTTCCATCACTTAATCTGCATAAAATATAGCAATTGAACATTTATACAATGTTCTCAGCTGTTTGTCATCAGTGTATTGAGACCTTGTTAAAGAACACTTGTTCTCGCTGTGTGGCGTGGCTGTGGGCCGTTACATAACGTAGCTATGATTTCTTAGGTCTGACCTCTGTAACCTTCCATTGTTTCGTTTTGTCCTATTCAATTGTGAGAGGGAATGAATGGGAAAATGGTCTCATATGACGTAAGTTTCAGTTCATTGGTTCGCTAGACAAAGTGTTTTTTGAAAAGCAGACAATGCATTAACAGTATAGTTCAAGTTATTCTATTGCGAACATTTGATGCAGCTAACAGAACAACCTGAGTTCATTTAGTTTGAATGTCAAGCATTTGACAGATAGGGCGACACCTCTCTAAACATAATAATCCTTTTCTGACAGGACAGTGAATAATAATTTTTCAGAGAGTTTTATTTGTGGTTGAACTGATTGTGTATGTATTGCAGGTCTAAAGATTGCACTGGGAATGCAGAAACAGATCACTGCTAAAAGGAAGCAGACTGATTTCCTGCAAAGCCGAATTCAGCTGCTGGAGGAAAACATAGAGAAGCTCGAGAAGGTGGAGTGTATCACTAAAAACACCTTTATGTTTTGCACAATACCACCTTTTTTCTAATTCGCGAGTTTGCGCTTCCTCATAATCTAGAAGGATAAAAGTTAGCAGAGTTGGCGTGCTGTCAGCGGACAAGCAAAGCATTGAAAAGAAACATTTTGGAGTTTTAGACTATTGGTCCTTAAGCTTTAGACCAAGAGAAATCATTTTATTGACCATCAAGCACTTTTCTGTTTTCAAAATGCCCGGTCAGGGATTCCCCTCTGCCATCACCAAAATGCTTGAAATATTTATTGGTGAGGATTATCAGAAAGTCAGTGGGAAACATGGCATGAATGTAGGTCACTACGTAACTTATCTGGTTTACTTGTTGGAAGTGATATGATTTGAAAATAATCTCATAGAAAGAGACAGAGAGTTTCCAGGCCGATCATTGTTTTAATTACTAGACTTGTACAATGGTAGTCATAAGTTTATATGCACATGTCATAACCTGAATACTGACCTGAATAAAGTATTTCACACAACAGATGTGTGTTCACATATAGTCCCCAAGTCAAAATAATAAATGAATTGTCTACAACAGTTTTGTGATAGCCGTTTATGAGTCATTTGTTTTTTACAAAGTTAAACAACCTGCTGTTTTTCAGAAAAATACTTCAGGTCCTGCATATACTTTGGTTTTCCTGCATCTTCTGAACAGTTTAATACAGTGATATTGTTTTAGATCCAACTTTTCAAACTGAGAACAGTTGAAGAACTTATACATAACCATAGAAAAAGTTGCAAACATTCAGGACACATGATGCATTTAGAGCCGGGGGATGAAAACTTTTAAACAGAATAAGCAGTGTATATTTCTTATTAATTATTATTAGCATTTTGCAGATGTGTGTGTCATTTATTACTGAAACTATGTGTTGATTTCCAAGATTGAATTGGTTACATATTAGTGTTCTTGCATTAAGGACTTTCAGTATTCACTGAGAGTTAGTTAGTATAAATGAAAACAGCAGAACATTCTAGAATAACAGTACTGATGGAGAGTTTTTTGGCATAGTCCAATCAGCTACTTTCTTCTGTTAATGTTTATTGTATATATTTTTTTGCAAATAATTTTGTTTGTGTCTCTTAGGAGAAGCACCGTCAGGCATTACTGGTTATGACACAGACCCAAGAGCTGCTGTTAGAGAGGGAGAGCAGGAGAAGACTGGAGTCTGAAGTGGAGGCCCTGTGCTCACAAGAGCGAGAGCTCAAAGGCAAAGCTGAGAGACTGAAAGCAGCTTTATACAAGGTGTCTGATGCTCTTCATGTTAAACAGCTGATTATTTCAATACAACAGTACTGAGCAGATGATGGAACAGATGTTCTATATGACCGACACTGTAAACCATAAAATTATAATACATATGTACAGATGTCTGACAGTTTTACTGAATGCCAAGAGTTTATTCAGAAGCAGGAGCAGGAGCTTGTGAGACTGAAACTGCAGCATGCATTAGATATAAAGGTAAACATGTACACATATTTAGTAGTAATTATTTTCTATCACATTCCTGCTGTTGTGCAATCTCCCCATGTATATGTTTTTGGTTAGGAATTGCAAAGCCAGATCTTGCGTAACGTCTCCAGATCTCCAGTCAGCAGCTGTACCCTACAGACTCATCTTCCCCTCACTCAGCATAACATTAATGGCTTAATGGAGGTATGAAAAAAGCTTTTCCAACCACCCGCACACTTAAATATCTGAACTAACAGGATGTGCTGGAACGGATTTCCCTCTGGAATCTTTCCAGATGAGAGTCTCTGACCCCATTGTGGAGCTGAAGAGTAGCTTTGCTGAAGAGCAAGGACCACACACTACCTTGAGCTTCAGGAGGAGACCTAAAGAAGACCACAAATCTAGACAGTGAGAGTCTCATTCACAAAAAGCCATTATAGAGGAAAGCACCTTAGGGAAGGCTACATCATCAAGGAATGGATAAACAGTCTAAACAGAGTTTTTAAGGCACTGCACTGCAAAAAATGCTTTTTTTTTTGTCTTGTTTTCAGCCCAAATTTCTAACAAGTCAAGAAGGATTTTCTAGACAAGTAAAAATTATAGTCTTGTTTTCAGGAAAAACAGCTAGTCAAAATTAAGTTTTTCTTTTCTTCAATCTGCCAATGAGTTAAGCAAAATAAACTTATTTCAAACAGAAAACAAGATTATTTTGCTTACCCCTTGTTTTAAGCAAAAATTCACTTAATTTTGACTGTTTCTCAAAACAAGACAATAATTTTTATCTCTCTAAAAATCCTTCTTTATTTAAGAATTTCTAGATATTTTGGCTAAAAACAAGACCAAACATCTAAGCTAGAAAAGCATATTTTGCAGTGTAAAGTGTTATTAACCATTTTCTTTTCACAGACCGATAGAACCTAGATGTGCCAAAAGTACCACAAGGTCAATTGGGAGAGTATCCAGTTACAGGTAAGAGGAAAACTTACAAGTTGACTACAAATAGTTTCATGACATCTAACCACACATGCAAGGATACTAGATGTTCAAGAAGCTGCTTTGCCTCACTGAAGCCATTTTCTAACATTCGAAGTGCTTCTCTGCAGTGATTTATGCTTGTTCTCCACTCTCGAGTCAAGAGTTAGTGCTCTGAGACGCATTTAATGCATGTGCTGCTTGTGTTGCATGTGTGCCTTGATGCAGTGAGCCAGGATCTTTCAGAAAGGCTGAACCTAAAAAGCACCATATCAACAGCTCTTTATCTGATGACAGTGAGTGTTGCTATGGTGATCAATAATTAAAAAGTGATTTACTGATCCTTCCAAATGCCTAAATATATACAAAAACATATCTTGTTTAGCAGATAATGCAGTAAACCTCGTGACAGGACGCAGGTCTCCTGTGCATCTCCTCCTCACTTCTGATCTTCCCGCTGACAGAAACTATAGGCTGAGGATGGAGAGCCCTGTCAGCGCTAATCAGATATGTGAGCTTCGCTTCACATCAAACACAATTAGAGCCGCTTTATGAAATTCAAACAGATAAATGGTTCATGCAGGATGATTTATTTAACAGTGTCGATAAGCCAATGATTTAATTAGTTTATTGTATGTTGTAAATCACAGTGAGTGATTAATTGGTTATAAAAATTGAGTTTTATTGGTCTTTTATCAGCTGCCAACAATCAAGATGATCTCACAGTACAAGCATCTCAGAAAATCAAGCTGGACAGGCCGTAGAAGCTATCTTCAACTGAAGGATGATGGACAGAATGACACGGTTTTTGTTAATTTTAGTCTCAGTAGGTGAGACTGAGGCTGGCCTCGGTGATTGATGAAATTTGAGTATTTTGCCAAAACAGGCATATAGTGACACTATGGTGTTTGCTTTCTTCATTGCAAATAAAAGTGGTTTGGATGTAATAATTGTCAGCTAAACAAATACTTGCATTTTAAATGTAGAAATGAAAAACATTTTTAGGCGCTGCTTAATAAAGCCCCCTGTATGTACCAAATTAGCTTATAACATAATATTCAAATACCAATGAATTGAGGCTATATTTAATGACACTGACATTTCTATCCAGCATGCACCTCTTGAAGTCTAACTCGCCTGCTAAATATTGAACCTTTGCTATTACTAGACATTAAAGGCCTTGAAACATGCAGCATTATTCAATTTGTTGTGTTGATGTACCTTCCACTGAAATGAGTAGACAGGGCGGGACATATCAAACACAAAAACTGATTAATTTCAGCCCATGTTAGAATAACATTTAGTCAATTTTTTACTCATTTAAAAGCATTTTTCTGCTGATGCTGTTCACAGACGAGCTTGTCCGAGTTGGTAGCTGTGGCTAACAAAGGCTGAGCTTACAACAGGAAGGTCTGTAGATGTTACAGTGGTATTTTAAAAGAGCAAGAAAAAAAGCACTGAAAGCACTAGATTATGATGTAAAACTAGAAGTGCAGCTCATTATTAGGCAGAATGCATGGGAACAGACTTCAGGCTGTTTACCTAAAAATCCTTAGAAAGCCCTTGTAATTCCCATCAGGATGCTGAGAACACAGTGTTTGTTTTTCACTGAACATTTTATGAATGAAAGAAGAAAACTAGAGGAAGAGGGAACCGTGCCAATACGGCCTAGATTTTTTTATTTCCTTTTGATAAAATAACAATCCAAAAATCTGGCTTGGGGGTAAAATGCTACTTTATTCTCAAAAAACTGTAATCCAGGGAACTGCGCTCAGTAGCTGATTCATGAATGTGTGAAGTGATGTTCAATAAAACAACATAAGGGAATGTTATTAAAGCGTTTAAGGGACAGCTCTCCCTTTAGATGATGATAAATTGGATCCTGCAGGGTTTATGCCTCTCATCCCTTTCTGCTGTTCATCCTCAGAGAAGATAGTGCTGAGAAGCTACAGATGGCACACGGATAAAATAATTATTGCTTATTATATAATGAACAATAATGTGTTTAACTACAAGGAACATAATTCAAATGTAATCTCATACACGCGCAGCTATTAGTTGTGAACAGCATTACCCTCGGCATTCTCACTCCCTTGTTGATGATGAACTCTTTGAATGCCTGAATGCCGTGAATCTGCTTCATCTCTTCATCCTAGATGACAGGAAACTATGAATGGAACTCAGTTGTTTGTCTCATCGTCAGCTGTCACATTATTTGCTATATACTGTAATTAAAGGATGATATAAAAGTCACCTTCTCACTCATCTGTTCCTCAAAATCCAGGCTTCCTGTAATATCTGCCAGGGCCTTTAGCGAATCATTGGCAGCCTGAAGTCTCTTGGGATTATAGACCTGCCATACAAATATAGACAAGACTTATTGATCCACAATTTTCAACAAACAACACAAAAATGAGACATTAAAGACCAGAACAGTGTCCCCAACCTGATTTAACTCTTTAGCGTCTTTCTGATGTCCCTCTACAGAGCTGGAGTGGTTTTCTGGAGTTTGATTATGATGAGTCTTGTTAAAAGGTAATGTCAAGGAGGGTTTCTTTTCATAGTCACTCTTAAACAGATCCAAGATGGCTGACTCTTTCAGATCACTGGTCTCTCCACCCTTAGATCACAGGTTAAATAACCATTTATGCTTCATATCTTATCTGCGTGCTTTAATGTGTACATAAAGAAATGTTACCAGTGAGGTAATCCATTCCCAGAAGAGCTTGATAATCATCTGCTTTTCATCTTCTTGTGATGCGGAGTGTAGGTGTTTAACACTTTTCGTCTGATCTTCGACACACAAAGTTTCTTTGAGTTTCTGCCATTTATAAGGATTTCTTGGTCTGGCCTCTTTGCATTTCTTCGTTTGTGGTCTTGGGAAACGTAAGAAGAGTATAAGAATGGTATTGCAATATATATATACACATAACATGTACTTGTGTAATGTCTGGTCACCCACCAATAGAAATTTGACATTAACAAATGAATACTGTTTACTTAAAAGCGTGACCTGTCATTTTGGAATGGGAACCAAAACCAGAAACGTTTTCAAAAGAAGAAGAAAGGAAAATCACTTGATGGTGACGGACGGCTTGATAGTCTCCGGAGCTGAGATTTCACAATGTGCACTGCTTTCTTCTAGATGCTTCATTGGAAAGGTTTTGGAGAATTCTGCCTTCATGCACATATCAGGATCCAGGACGGACAACACCTGATTAAAAAGCTATTAAAAAAGTTTAATACATCTGGATGAATTTTCCAATTAATATTAGACTATGTGCTATTCTTTCTCTCTTGTTATGTTTAAAGCTGCATATTTAAAAGTTTCTGCACCCAATAGAATCAAAATATTATAAAGTTATCAAATTTACAACATAACTTTATTAGAAACCCCATTGTTAAGTTTTCAGATTTAATGGGATGGTAAAATAACACTAATGATAAATGTTCACAGTTCTGATTGGCTAAATATGTGCAGCCTGTGTTCTGATTCGTTCATCTTATCGAGCTGTCGGAAATTAGTTTCTCAATGTGTGGCCTGCTTCAGTGATATTAGTCAGCTAATAGGGTGTTATAAGTGGTATTTTAAAAAAATGACTAATAGCAACTTTACAGTGAGTTGAAGTGTATTACATTCAAAAAATAATTAAACCATAATGACTACAATTAGACGTGGTTACCTCTGGTGTCATACCGCTCTCCAGATGAGGGTAGAGGGCCAGGGGGTGTTGTTTGAGTTTGTACTCAACAGCGTCAATGAACTCACGCTGAGCTTGACTCTGTGGATTCTGCTTTGAGTAACATACTTGATCTTTACTCAATCTCTTCTGTGGGACCTTCACTGAACAAGTGTGATTTGGCATCCCAAAGACTGCAGGGGAGGGTCCACTCTTACGCTGGATGAAGAGCTCTTTATGGACTGTTGGGTAACCATCTCTAAAATCATCCAGGCCCGGGGATAAAAAGTGCCATTTTCGACTATCTAATGACCCAGACAACTGTTGCTTTTGCCTTAGATCCCTGAGGTATTTTGTTTTTAGTCGTTCCTTAAACCTGAAGACAGAGACGAGTTGTCATTCCTTTTATGCAGCAACAGATGAACTCTGTTCATCCAAAAAGAAAATAGTTCACCCAAAAATTGGGTGTCTGCAACTGTCTGCAAATGTACTCTCCCTCAGGCCATTCAGGATGTAGTGGAGTTAGTTTCTTCATAACAAATTTGGAGAAATTACATCACTTGCTCACAAATAGATCTTCTGCAGTGAATGGGTGCCATCCGAATGAGAGTACAGACTTCTGATACACACTCCAGTGCTTGTTTATAACAAATCAATCAACACTTTTTAACTTCTTAATCCAAGTCCAAAGAACGAGTTCATAATAATGCTTCCTCCAGTCAAAAAGTTAATTCACTATTGTCCTTTCACATGGAAATCCACCAGCATATTTGTAATGAACTTTTTTGGACATTTTTCAGTTGTAGATAGTATTTAATAGTTGCACATTACCTCCTGATTCAGACCGGACAACTTTTTCACTTTAGAAAGCAATATTGCGATTAGGGTATGAATTTGTTTACTACAGGCACACAGCTTTTTATATACTTTACAAGATGTTAACTGATAAACTGGAAATGTATTATGTATATGTAACTGGATTACTGTTTTATCAGTCTCTTCTGATTCTGATGGCACCCATTCACTACAGAGGAGCCATTGTGGAGCAAGTGATATCTTAAAAGGGCAGAGGACCTTGCACTGGCAAGAAAATGAACAAACAGTACTGAATCTAACATAATAGAAATAATAATAATAATAATAAATAAAAAACAACATCGCACAAGAGAAACTTGAGAGCTATTACGTTTAATATTTAGTAGTTACCGTAATGTATAGTTTTTATGAAAACGTTTTGAACAGCCTAAAGTGGGAAAAATCCCCCAGTTATTCATGTCAAAAGCTACTTTAATTTAATTTAAAAGTTTAGATTTCAGTAACAAATTAGTTAGAACTTATCTGATTTTGGGAATAATGGGAAAACTCAATAAACTTACCAGGGGAACTTGATGTTTTCTACCTGTCCATTTTTTAAAGACATTTCTCTCGTGTAATGATACCGTATAATATTTTAAACGGTTCGTTTTCTCTAATCATCAACACGACGCTATTAAACTCTGTCCATGTTTGAAAGTCACGGTAAAATCTGGGCCCTGGTTAGGTGAGTTGGTTCTGTTGCCATGGCAGCACACGCCTCTGGTACTTGTAGTTCTTTTAGTTCCTCCACTAAAGATGAAGACAGCGTTTAAACCACAAGAGGGAGCTTTGTGCTAATATTAGACTACAGCTGATAGAGCGCTATTTGAACGAGAGCTAAGCTTTTGACTTGCTGAATATGCATCTAAAAACACTGCTGTGGTTTTCACTGAAATGTATGTATTTTTTGAATGCTCATCCTATGAGTTCCCTAAAAAGTTAACATAAATGTATCGATTTGTTTATTATTGTGGAATATCCCCAAAACAATGCCCTTTTTTGTGTTAAAGAAGTGGAACTTGTGGGTAAAGCGATGGTTTTGCATTTAAAATTTGTGAATAGTTTTGCATGTATTATTTTGCTTGACTTGCTTCCTACGTTAATGATTTACTCTTAGCAGGATGTGGAAACAACAACAGTGAGATTCTGCTTAGGAACCTTCTATTGGCACCACAGAGTTTTGTTGTTGAAATCGCACAAATAATGTCAAACCAATTAATGATCTATCGGCTCAGTGGAGCTGGACAAAATAAGTTAATGATCCACGGTAACTTCACATGGTAACAGTCTGGGTTCACACTTTATAAGAGAGGACTGTTAAAGACCAGTGGGAGGCACAGAGGATGCCCTCTTCTGCAGGCAGTTCAGTGTTGTTTATGGAACAGCTGTGGAAAAATACTGTCAGGCTATTCCAAACATTACAGTAATGTCCTCAGTATGAAACATTCCCTGGAGAACACCCTTTTAGAGTAATTAAAACATTCTCATCTAATCAGCTTTAGAAGTCTTTTTACATTAGATCCTTGGGAAATGTACAGCACGGCTGCTAGAAATCATCATTAAATTCTGGCAATGGGTCAGCTTATGTTTTGAAATATGGAAATGAGTGCATTAAGTGTTCAGGGTGTCTAAGAAGGAATAACATGAATCAGAGCTGGCAGGAGCCCAGAGCCCTTAAGCTGAATTTTGAAACGTCTTTATTCTTAATGTGTTCTACGTGCCTGGATCACGGGATCTTCTCACATGTGGCTGTTTTGAGGTTAAACTTCACTTACATTCTCCTAAATGTAGAATTATTTCTTCTGTGGAAAACAAAAGATAGTTTGTTCTTTAGTGTTTTTGTTCATCAGAAAAAAAACAAAGTCAGACAGATTTGAATATGCAGTGAGTAAATAATGACAGAATGCTCATTTTTGCTAAACTATGCAAATTCTAAATGTACTGTTTAAAATGCGGCTGAGATTTCTTTGACGAGAATATTATGATGACGTTACTTGCACACCAATGGATCCTCATCATTGAATGGGTGTTAAAATGAGTCCAAACTGATAAAAACATTTCAGTAATTCACATGTAATCCATACATCTGCAATCTATCGTGTAGTAAGGTGAAGAGCTGCATGTTTGTAATAAACAAATCGATCAGTAACACATTTTTACTGTCGCTTTAGCAAAATACTAAAGGTCCATAATCCACAATAACACTTCCTCCAACTACAAAGTTCATGAACTGCATGCAAATTTCTCTCCTGATTCATACCTCGCAAAATTTTCCACTGGAGAAAACTTTTGAAGTGAAAAGCTGTGTTTATAAGAAATATGAAGTTCATTAATGGACTGGAGTGGTGTGGATCGCATGTGGATTATTGTGATGTTTTCAGCTGTTTTAGATTCTTATTCTGACGGCACCCATTCACTTCAGAGGATTCATTGGTGAGCAAGTGATGTAATGCTTCATTTCTCCAAACCTGTTCTCATAAAGACAGTCTTGGATGGCTGAACAATCCATGTGAAACACAAGCTTCATGCATAATCTGTGTGAAACACAAGCTTCCAGTAACTAATAAAGAAGTTGACAGCAATGTTAAGATTCATCAAACTCCCCTTTTCTCCCAAACGAAAGAAATAAGGCTCACTAATTTCACGTGACCTGCGGTAACATCCTGTTTGTGTGTGACACCTACAATACAAGCTCCTTTAAACATTTGTAAAAGTGAACACAAATGCTTTTGGTGAGCAAGTGATGTAATGGTAAATTTCTCCAAACCTGTTCTCATAAAGAAACAATCCTGGATAGCCTGAGGTGGAGTAAATTCTGAGCAAATGTTCCTTTTTTAGGCTGAACTATTCCTTTAGGATACATCATGCAAGACCTGTGTGAAACACAAGCTTCCAGTAACTGATAAGGATGTTGACAACAATTTTAAGGTTCATCAAACTCCCTTTTCCTTCCCAAACAAAAGAAATAAGGCTGACTAATTTCGTGCGAGCTTGTTTTGACAAACAATCCGCAGTTATGTCCCGTTTGTGCGTGACACCTACAAAAGAAGCTCTTTAAAACATTTGTTAGAATAAACACAAAGTAAATTTAAATGTGTGTATTTGTTCTGCACACACTTACAGTAGAACAAACTTCACAGACTGTTCAGAATTAACGCGGTGGCGTGACTGATTCCAAGAATCTGTGTGTGTTGAGGGTGTAGCCCGGTGCACCCTATACAACCAGCAAGAGCTCAGCATTAGATCAAATCCCTTTCTCTCCATAGTTTACTCATCTGTTACACTCCCTCAACCAGCTGATACTTTTATTCAGCCATGATGGAATAAATGGGCCAAAGGTGACAATTTATATGTTTTTGACATTCATATGTTGCAAAAACCTTTATTTAAAATAAATGTCATTTTCTCGGGGGGAGGGTGGGGGACTTTTATGATCAAGGAAGGATCATGTGACACCGAAGGCAGCAGCAATGGCTCCTGATTCAGCTCAGTCATCATAGGAATAAACATATTGTGAAATCTATTACAATATCAAACAGTGTTTTTAAACTGTAATAAATATATTTCGCAATGTTTGCTGTTATTTGTATTATATTTCATGTTTTATGGACAAATAAATGCAGTCTTATGAGAATAAGAGTCTGCATGAACACAAACATTTAAATAATAAATTGCCCCCGTTTTGTATTGCAAAAATCAAATATGTAAAATGTCTTTAAATATAAAATGCTGGAGCAGCAAGAGCGGGAATTTGACTATACATGAGAATTTTCCCCTGAGTGTGAGGTTTCTTCCATTAGCACAGACTCAGGAGAAATTAGACGAACAGAAAACACAGAAGAACGGTGGTAATTGTTTATAGAGCCGTTTTCCCCGGGGTTCACTTCTGCTGCTGAGACAGGTAGAAGTGGGCCGCCCTGCAGGGGCAATGGAATTTCCTCAGAGCCAAACCCTATGAGAAGTATTTACCAGAGCATGTGATGTGCCAGAAACTGGGGGGCTCCAGTTTCCCACAAAAGACAAATGTCTTATGTAAGTTTTAAAACAAAGCACACAAAGGAGGAACGGTCCCTTTGATGCTCTGTGTGTTAAATGGACAGCCGATGTAGAATAGATACCACACTGGGACATATAGGGTTTCATTTTTTTTTTTTACTGCTTTTGAAAAAAAGAATCGTTGTGTTCACCAGGGGGGCATTTATTCGAGCAGAAATATTTGAACATAATTTCTTAATGGCGAAGCCAGTCTTCAGTGTCACGTGATCCTTCACAGCTCATTCTAATGTGTTGATTTGGGCGATTAAGAAACATTTCTTCTTGTCTTTTTGGCTAAAGTTTGGCTGAACACGCTGAGCTGAAGATAGAGGCATATTACTTTCAAGGACAAAGCAACAGGATAACACAAATCATTAGGGAAGGTTAAGTTGGCAGTCGACACATAGACAAAGAAAGGAAACATTAAGTTTGGGAACAAACAAATGATCTTTTTGTTTATAGTAAAAATCAAAAGGCCCTCCCAGAAATGTACTTGTAAGTTTTCCAGAGATTCAAGGTAGCGGAATTACTGTAATGACTGTCAGCCTCCCGAAACATGCACCTCTCCTCTAGGGAGCATTCAGATACTGTAAACAGGACTTTGCATTACTTTTTTTTCTAAATACTGTAAGGCAAAACATGATAGTTTTATTCCAAGCAAGTCATCTGTGGTCAGTCCACATCCACTCCCAACAAATCCCATCATTCCTTATGTTTAAACAATGGTTTGTTGTAGTTGTGTAACTTCTCTCCCAGCCGTGAGAGATTGACTATTCCTTAAACAAAGAACAATACAGACCTAATTGTTGGCCAATATTTGAAAGTCCACGTTGCCAATTTATTTATATGTTATACATAAGGAGGAATAATTTACCGCAACATTTCCCTCTGTACAAAATCAATCAATAAATACTGTTTTCATTTTTGTGTCGAGCTAAAAAGACTCTCAGTCCGTGTTTTTAAAGGGGGCCATTTGTAGCTTCGGTGAGCTTCAGAACAAAATCTCACAAATATAAATTCAGCATTCTTTTCATCCCATTGTACTTAATGGTCTGAGGCAACATCAATCACATCTCCTGAAAAGGTCTGGCTCTTCTCACTACTCCCACAGTCATTCCTTAACCACAGTCTGCACCGGCCCGTCCTCGACGGTGCCAAGAGCCTGTTAGGAGCTGAAACAAACACATTGTACCATCCTGTACAGAGCTGCATTTCCACACTGTATCCCAAAGAAAAATCCAGAGTGACTGATGAGACTTCAGATAGTGTTTTATGTGGCTGTAGTAAAACAACCAAGCCATGAAATCACTGAGAAAGATAATGTATAAAAACGAGATTGGAGATTGGTGGAGGAACTGGTTGAACCACCGTTTTTATATTTGTTTAGTTTTCCGACACTCTCTATGCTCTATGGGACTGTCCTGCTGTCAGGTGACTGCTGTCTCATTTACAGACAACTTTCTACCTTTTATACATCATCTATCTTATCTCACATTTCTGAGTTATCTTCACAATTTTGAGTTTATATTTTACATTTGTACATTTATTTCTTACATTTCTGACAAACGAGGAGTATGAAAAAAACTAAGTATGATGTTGGATTAAAACAAATTGCAATAACTTTTTTTTTATCCCTTGGCAAGCTTCCACACATACGAGGTTATAACTCTGAATGATTTTTTTTATGTGAATCGTACAAAATCATATGATTTTTAGGAAAAGTAAGCATGAGGATTCGCTTCTCAGCATAATCATAAGCAGATCGTCTGAAACATTAATAAGAAAATGTATAATAGTTACTTATTGCTGTGAGATTGTGTTATTTCAGCTGTTTTTGTTCACACAATATATGAGATGTTCACTTTAAAACACTTTATCCACAAAAACATTATAAAGATAAAGTGAAGCCAATTCAGGTGTACAAAAAAAGCAATGTGGAGGTTTAAGAGCAAGACTACAAGCACCCTGCTTTAAAATCTACTTCCTGAGGCATTAAACATATTTAACTGCCTGCCTTCTTCCTGTTGTTTAAATTTATCCTGCCGTTTTCCATATGCAGAATTGCAGCACCCAGCGAAATATATAAATGCATCTTTGTGAAAGGAGTGGCAGACAGAGAACGTGACTGATCTCACTGTTGTGCCAAAGGACATGTCAACAGACCAACAATCACAAGCTCTGTATCTTCATCAAAGGGGATATACGTAGGAAAATTATGTTCTGCTAATAACCGTGGCAGAACATATTCAAAACCATCTTCATATAAAAGACCATTGTATTTTTTGAATGGTTGTGTTATTTGCAGTTTGCATCTGTACAGTTCAGGTTAAACAAAAAATGTTTTGAACTTTTCCCACAAGTGGCTTTAAGAAAAAGAGCACCTTTAAAAATGAATGATTGCATCAAAAATATATGTAGTTTACTGCATTGCAACAAACAGATGTCAATGAATATTGCAACATGCAGTGTATAAAAAAAGTGGCAAGGTGGACAAAAAAATAATACTCTATAACCAGATTTATGATGTAATAGAAACGTGGATGCCCTGTTCACATCACAGTGCAGCATTGCAGGTAATTAGTGATTTATTTATTCAGTCTGGTTAAATAGTTCAGATAAGGAATGGCTTTGCTTGCTACTGCTCAATAGGCTGATATCTTTTATTAAAGTGGTTATAGATAAAGATTTTGTAAAGTCAACGTGCCTAAAAAAATAGCTTGAATGAAAAAGGAAACGTTCATTCAACTCCAAGGCAGTTGTTCTTTTTGTGATGTATTTGTTGTTCTTTTTCTTCCAGTTTATTGTGTGGTAATTTTCAAACGTGTAGAGCGAAACAACACTAAACAAATAAATACTTAAAGTTTAAGATGTTGAATTCGCAAATGTTTACATAACCCTCTCAAACCCTTCCTTTTCCTGTACTCAACAGGATGCTACTGAAAAGCTGTTTTGCGTCATCGAGACACACGACATGCAGAAGAGTCTTCAGACGGTCATGAAAAAAAATCTTTAGTACATTCTGGTCTCAAAGTCATGCAATTCATTAGTGAAGTAATGTTTTTGTCTGTTTTGGGGACATCTGTAGTTAGGGATGTTATAAAAAAAATTAAAAAGGAAATTGAAACAATTTGGAAAAAAAACTTACATACTGAGAAAAAAATGTTTCAAATTGTAGTAGTTTCAAACAATTCAACAGCAATTCTAATAATTCATGAAATATAAAATAACATTTTAAAAATACAGTCTTGTGAGACAAAAAAGTTGCAGTTACCTTATTTTTTTATTGGAAACAGAACTGTGACAAAAAAGGTCTGAATTATGAGATACACTGTCACAATTACCTTTTTTTATTTATATGTTTCCATAAAATTGTTGATACATACATTATATAAATGTGAATAAATGTTTTCTATTTGTTTGGACATAATCCATTCATAAAAGTTTACTGAAACTAACTCTGCGAAGGCATACAGTCTTGTTAGAGCAATGTTTCTTCTCTACCACCTGGTGCTTATAGTGGTTTGTTTTCACTTCTCTTATTTTCACAGATGCTTTCTGGCCTGAGCATCCTTAACCCCCCAAGAGAGCTTTGATAAAAGTCACATTAACCCACTTTGAGTAGTACATCAGGTTTGGCACTGTTTTTCCTTCAGTTTAACTCATAGTTAACTTTGCTTTTATCAGCAAGTTCACAACAGTTCACGGGTAAGTACGGTTAAAGTGGATTCATAAAGTTTTATGGCTTTACTATATCACAGTCCCATAGTTACTTTATGATGTGTGATGTGGTTTTACTGTCAAATCGGGCATACAATAAATTCATCTTTCTGGGGAGTACACTCATTAACCGGTTAACTGCATTAAGGAAGATTTTTGGCATGATAATATTAAGCACTAAAAGCTTAAATGTGTCCTGCAGGGCCATCGTCACATTTGTAAAATAAAGCTTTGTTTAACCCCGGGGGATGCAGGCATTTGAGAGAATGGGGGGTGGGGGAGGGTCACACTTAAAAATAAAGTTTCTTTATTGGCACTTATGATTTTATGAATAATATTTAACATTCATGGGGGAAAAAATGTGCTTTAGTGGGCCAAAGTAGTTCTTTACAGCAATTAAAAAAAACAACAACAACCTTTTGGAACCTTTTTAAAATTGCAAGTGGGGCTAAGTTCTGAGAAAAATACTGGAAGAGTGTCCCTGTTATATGCTATGTCAAGTGTCTCTCTCGTATTTTTATCAGCAACATGGCAGCCTGCCGTGAGAAGACCAATGACCCGGAGGTGTGCTGATATCTGTTACATGTTATAGTGAAGTACAGCAATAAAGTAATTGTCTCAGAGGTATTTTCCAACCATTTTAAGGGTTAGAACACGTATTTCAGTTTCCTTAGTCACACATTTGTTTTCTTCTAGAAATAAACTACTCCAGTGATGCATGAATTCATATCAGCAACTCTGGAAAGTACACAATTACTAGGGGTAATGCTGACTCATAAAGTGACAGTGGTATATTTCAAGAAATAGCCAATGCAAGTTATATTATGGTTATATTTTTGTAACATAATATCAACTAGAACATTTTTAATGCAAATTAAATAAGATTTATAGGGGTAGCCTAGGTGAAACATTGCCAAACTTATCGAAAACCAAATGTATAAATAATTATGACAGTGTAAAACAGCTTGAAAATCTTACACGGAGCTTTATTTTCAGTGGTAGTGAGATGGGTGCAGGATACGAGTAACAGCAGATTTCCAGCGCGCTTCGGCGCTCAGGGCTCCCTTTAAATAAACCCCGCCCCGAAATCAGTCGATCAAATTCGGCATCGCACTTCTGGGGCTTTGGCCAATCACCGTCCTCCGGGGGCAGTCCTAGACCGGTGGTCCGGGAAGACGTCATCCAATAGAATCACCAGTTCCTCGGACAAAAGAGATGCGACAATCATCCCTTACCTCGCGAGCCGCCCATTATTCATGTTCATTCACGAGTCATTTAAGGAGACACGACAGTAGATAGCGGAACTCAGATTAAGAGCTAACGGTCTCAGGGCTGATGTCTTTTAAAAACACAAAACCATCCCGCTGAGTTGTAACGTCTGCTCCAGTGGATTCCTAAGCGCAGTGTTATTGTTTGTATGACAAGTTTGTATATTTTAACCTCACATATATATCAAAATGAAGCACTTAATTTATAGTATTAACACATTAACTGCACTGCAAGAGTATTTGGGATCAGGCTAACGTTAGATACGAAGTTTGACATATTTACAACGAAACATAAATTATATCTGCCGTTCTGTGTGTTTGCTATTAGTTAAAATACTTATTTGTTTTGTTCTTAACGCAGCCAATGAATTCCGTCAGGATAGTAACACTTGAAGTGTGCTGCACATTTACTTTGCCGTTGTGACAGGCACACACATAAATCCGTTATGAAAACCCCTTTAAATTGTGACCTCAGCTCCGAGGGAGGTTTAACACGCCCCTCGCACCAAAAAGTGTGTTTCTCATGCATGACTGGCTCATTTGAATCTAGTTAGGGAGGAGGACAAGATCTCCGTGCCTCTCCGTTAGAGCTGATAGTCTCTTATCTCAGCATCCGAGAAACACTCCCGCTAATCGCACATCATTGGGATCCTGAACGCCGACTTCCCAATGAGAGAATAGGGACACCCTTTCTGCCTTCGAGACTGTCAGATAAAAACGGAAACACAACGGGAGGTTCTCCAGTAGAAGTTCGGAACGAGAGAAAAAGAGATAGATAGAAAGAATAGTGTTATTATTGTTATTTTTTTCTGTAGATAAGCCAATTTAAAACATCAAAAATGACTAGAAGATCTTGTGCCATCTACGCCACCGGGATCGTGTGCGCTCACTTGCTTATTTTGGGAATCGCCCTTCTGGTGGCTCAAGTCTTCCAAACAATGATTCAAGAACGGATAAAAAAGGTAAGTCGTTTATGAAGTGTTTTATGCTACTGAAAGCTTATGTTCTGCTGTAAGACCGGCTTTTAAAGTGATTCGGGGCTAATGTTGTCCTACACGAGGCTGTCTGAGCATCACGCGGAGTTGCTAGTGTAAGCATTGCGAAATCATGCAACAAACAAGTCTATATGCTATCATAATAATCTCTCTATGGGTTCCGTACGTGAGACACAAGTTCCTGTTCTTCCTCGCAGTGAGAGCCAGACTACACAATTTCACGTTACGTAGAATAAAAACCGGTTTTGTGGCCCTTTAATGCCCCCTCTTTAGCGTGTAGGTGGTCAAAACATGATATTAAATTACCGTGATGTAAATGTGGGTTTGTTAGTAACCCTGATTAAAGTGGGCTGGTCGCTGTCTGTGACCACGAAGCCTATCATATTGCGGAAAACACTTTTATTCCCCCAGTCCCTCTCTCTAATCCACCTCAGCAGCGGTGCTGTCTGTGTCCGCGAATCAAATGCTTTCCGTTGCAAAAAAAAGAGTGTATTTCTCTTTAATGTACCGGGAAGGCAGTTCTTCACAGTGCATGTATATGGCAGGGGGAGGTGAGCTGTATGTATGGCTGTGGGGGAGGGTCTCAGCCGGTTCTCCTTGGAAAAATACTTGAAATTCTGACCCCCACCCTCAGTATTTTTAACCGAGTGTAGTATTCAGTGCACAGTGATTGCCTTAACCCGGAGTTCATGGGTGGGTGTTTGCGGTGGTCTGTGGGTGAAGTCAACTTTGCTGGATGTTGTACGTTTTATTGACAGTTGCTCCAAAGCAGTGCACTTTTTACATTCATTCATCTCTGGCACTCAAACATGTCACATTGAGCCGCCAGGCTTAAGTTCTCTAGACAAAACAACTTTTTCAAGCCCTCAGGTGATGTGTGTCTTGAGTAGGGCGTGGAATGGATGGCATGTTTAAGGAGTTTGTGACTCCGTGTAGTTCTGAGGCCATTTTTCTTCAGTGTTTTATCTCTTTTTGACAGTTAATACTTCCTCTGCGTGCTGCTTTCGTTGCAGCTTTTAGCTCAAGTTAAAATACAGGCTTTGGCATAGGCTTATGAATGTATTCACTGCTTGCTGTGTATTAACGCTTACATTTAATTCACCAAAATCTGCACCACTTGGCAGTGTAAGCACTTTGGTACAGCGTAGTCAGTTATGTATAAAAATACCATTTCCAGTTGCTGGTACCCTCATAAGCAGAAAACCAGCTCTGGTATCCGCTTTACTGGTATTTTGTAACGTTAAGTACTTCCACATAAAGGACAGATGATCTCACTATCTAAATACAAACATTTGTTGTTTTTCTTACCTTGGCTGTAGTTGCTCGATCAAGGCTTTGAACATTTTCTGACATAGTTTGATGTCCATTAGGACCTTCAAAGATCTCTCTGCTCAAGGTTGTTGAGCATGCGTGTGTAGAGGTTAATGCAGTAGATTTTGTGATGGTGTTTTATCCTTTTTGATTTGAAGTCATTTTAAAAGAATTATTAATGTTCAGAATATATTCCATTGAATAGCTGAAAGAAAACTAATTAGCTAAAATGAATGCAATCATGTACATTACCGTTCAAACCTTTGGTTTCAGCAATATTTTTATTTTATTTTTTTGCACAAGATATATTTAAAATATATGCAGGACTTCATCAAAGAAGCCTGACAATTTAATGGGTTCAACAAACATATTAAAAAGCGTAACAGTTTTTAACCACTGATGACAACAATAATAAATCGGCATAATAGAGGAGAAAAATAAAAAAAATAAATATATATTTTTTTTTTTTTGCAATGTTAATGTCTTTACAGCATTTGGAGTCAAATAAATGGAGCCTTTCAGAGTCAAAACTTATATTAAAAAAATCTTAATGACTTTAGGTGTGGTCTGGTAGATTTAGCCAATTAAACTTTTATTGGTGTCTGTAAGCTAAAATGCAAGACCAAAATCATCCTTTTTTTTGAGCAGGCATAATTAACAACTGTTGTTAGTATGGGTTAAAGAAAATATGCCCTGACAAAACTCCTGAGAAACCATGAAAGATTAGAAGAGAGAGTCAATGGGTGTGACGCAACATAATCTTACTTTAAAGAAAAGGTTTAGTCTGATTTCGCCACACATGGTTGAACAAGTTGAATAGCCAGAGATTTTCTTTAGTGCTCTAGTACTTTACTTTATGGTAAAGCACAGGGTTACTCTTAATGACAGAGATCCCGTTCAGAGCTTACATGTGAGAAAAACTCTGTTCAAAAGACAGGTGTACTCTTAAATTATTTGGCCTGTTTGAACAAAGACACCTTCATTTTTTTTCTCAGGATCATACTGATGTCAAATGAATGCACAGTTTGTCATGGACCAGTTGGTGGTGTTCAGATTAGGACACTGATTATATGTTTGAATGACTGACAAACAAGCTATTTTTTTCAACGTAAGGTAATTCTTTAACTAGAGATTCTAGCAAATCACTTTCCTGTAAGGACCTTTGAGACACTGATGGTCGTGATGTTTGTTTTGAAGCGTCTGTTCTGCTCCACTGTTGAAGTCTTTGATGACTCTAGATAGCATTATCTTCAAGGCAGTATTCTGGAGTAAAACCTTCTGGTGGTTACAAGTTTGTCACAAGTCACCCTTTGGATCCACGTTTTGTCTATTACTACAAAATTTTGTGCTGTCACATGTAGTCACAAATGACATTGTTCTGAAATGAGTGTCTTGTGTCAAAATAAACCTTGTTCCTCCATCTGAGTTCAAATCACGACACTTAAGAAGTGAGAAGTGGGATTGCTGAACCTACATTCTGATGGAAAATTCAAATGGCTGAGAAACGTGTGTCTTGGATCGCTGATTTTGATGTTTTTCTTCCTCTTCTATAACTCCGAATCAGTCAAAACGTCAGTCAGCATTCAGCTTTTGTGTTTGTTCTTCCCTAAATTTGATTAGGGAGGTTTTTTTTTTTTGCTTAAACATTAAATATAACCTCTTTGAACAGACACAGAATTTTTGGTCCTTTGATGCTCTCTCTTGACCTCTGACTCTGTTTCATTCACAGGAGATCACACTGGGTGAGAACAGTAGAGTATTGGAGGGCTGGATAAATCCACCGCCACCTGTTTACATGCAGTATTTCTTCTTCAATGTTACCAACCCAGATGAGTTTTTGGCTGGGAAGGAGAAGCCCAAAGTCACTCAAATAGGGCCATACACTTACAGGTGATTACACATCTTTATATGTGATGATTTACCAGTCTTGAAATGTACTTAGTATTCAATGTTCATTTTCTTGATTCTAGGCCGTCTGATGTGTTTTGTTTTCTAAACGAGACTGTCTGTTGTCACTGACTACAAGTTTGGCACCCAAGTCTAGAAATGACTCACTTTAAGTAGATAGAAAACAGGAAATGTTCACCTACACACTTTAAACTAAATGTCAAATATTTATCATGCACATGTAAACTTATTATTGCATGCAAATTATGTGTTTGTTAAAGAAATTAATACATTTATTCATGAAGGATGAATACGGTTAAAAGTGACACTTTTGATGCATTGAAAAGAGTTCTGTTTCAGTTTCTTTTTATGATGAAAATGCATTAAAACATTGATAACAGGTATTTATTGAGCAACAAACCAGCGTATTAATATGATTTGTGAAGGATCAGTTTTGCTGAAGTTGTAAAATTTGACAGTATTTTTGTTCAAATATATTCAGACTTGATTGTAATTGTAAATATTCTTTTTATTATCAGGGAATATCGACCCAGGGAAAATGTCACTTATCTTGAAAATGGGACGAAAATCTTTGCCACAAATCCCAAGAGCTTTGTGTTTCTGCGCAACATGTCATCAGGAGATCCTGAGGTTGACCGTGTGATAACGGTTAACATTCCATTCATTGTAAGAAGGGTTTTGTTGTGCATTGGCAACAATACGTTTTGCATTTAAATTTAGTCTGGCCATAGCATTTGTTAATCTGATTATCTTTGATCCAAATGCAAAGCATTTGTTCTGAATTCTTTCCCTCTTGTTTCAGGCCGTGATGAACGAGTTAAACTCCTACTCCTTCTTTCTGAGGACTGCCGTGTCTATGTGGATGGGATCCATGGGCATCGAAGTGTTTATGAATCGCACAGTTCATGAGGTCCTGTGGGGTTTCAAAGATCCGCTGATGGCCAAACTCCATGCCATGAGACCGGAAGTGGATGAGTATTTCGGCCTTATGTACAATGTAAGAATCTGCAGTTTCATCATATTCATTGCCTTAGTCAGTCTAAATGGAGATAAATGCAGCCTAAATGGGTCATATATTTGTGCATCCAACACAAAGTAGCACATATAGGATCAGACCAGGATAAGCAAACGACGTTATCATGACCCTGTTCGTCATAGACTGCAGATGTTGACCAGTGTGTCAGGCTTGACACAGTGGCCTGGTTTACTCTAATGGGTTATAGACCTTCTTCAGGGATTATATATGTATTCGATTCAGGACAGATATTAAATATCTGCAGTTTGTGCAATTGTAGATATAATGTCACTCCTGTTGATCCAGAGAGTAAGCAGTTTACGTTAATAAAACATTAGTCTTTCACTCTGCATTCATATCATGGCTGCCAAACAACCTATTTTTGTACTCTTTGAGGGCTTTCTAGTCATCTTTAGCCATATGTGACTTGGCTAAAGATGCTAACGGCTGTAGCGTTATGTTAAATTCAATTTATGTGCTGACCACAGAAAAATGGGACCCATGAAGGTGAATTTGTCTTCCACACTGGAGAGAAGAACTACATGGACTACGGCAAGATTGACACGTGGAATGGCATAAGGTACCTCAATGTTTGCGTAATCTGCATTTTCATGCTGACATAGTGAAAATTCTTGCGTCTGTTCTCCTACCTTAGGAAACTGGGTTAAACACACTGATATAGATAAGTCAATATCAAAGTATAAAGTCCAAGTAAAGAGCTCCTGTGCTTCTCAGTTACCCCATATCCTAATTTCAATTGACCCATAAACCAATAAATACAACTTCAAATCTCTTCTTCATGGAATAATTATATGCAAACACACACACACACACATGCATACTCAAATAAACGCTGCCTTCGCAAGCAAAAGACACTTTTGAAATGTCATTATTCCAAACTTTCTAAATGCATTGTCTATTTTTAGACTAGTATTATGGAGAATTAAATGCATAATAATCCTTCCTTTTTTATTAAAACTTGTAACAAAAACAATCTTTACATCTATTCATTTTCTCAATCGCAGTCAGATGAACTGGTGGTCGTCTAACCAAAGCAACATGATCAATGGTACCGATGGCAGTGTCTTCCACACCTTCCTGTCCAGGAAAGAGCTCCTCTACATCTTTGCTGCAGATCTGTGCCGGTACGTAACATGTTTGAACACTTAACAAGGCACTTGGTTACTTGTACATGGTTGCTTACGCTTGTTCTTACATGTAGATCCATTCACTTGGGCTACGTGGATGACACAGAGGTGAAGGGCATCCCTGCCTTCCGCTTCGCCCCTCCTTCAGATGTACTCGCTCCTCCAGATGAGAACCCCAGTAATGCTGGCTTCTGCGTGCCAGCTGGGGATTGTCTAGGAAAAGGAGTCCTCAAAGTCAGCGTCTGTCGCCAAGGTAAGCCTGTTTTGAGTCGCACGGCACCGTAGCTTCAAGGCCGCGGTGGTGGTTTTTATAGTGAAAAAGGTGTGGGATGTCAAGGAAAGAAGCCGTTTCTTTGAATTGCATGGGGAAACTTCTTAAAAATGCTAATTTGTTGAACAAGGTTAAACAGTTAAAGTGTGCTAAAGATTTCAGTGCCCTGAATAGCTGGTCCAGAATGACATTCAACCAAAGCATGTGTAAATAGTATTGAATTTCAGGGTTTACCGTTACTGATTGGTGGCCTCGTAACCTGAGTTCAAGTTAAATTGGTCTGCCTTTGTTTGCACACTCTTGAACTACGAAAGGGAAATCAGGGTTCAGTGCTTAATGAATAACTTTTAGTGCAGTTTTATGACTCAAGCAGGCGATTCACTGTAAGTGTCCTCTGACAGATTACGCTATCACAGCCTCTATTGTTTCCACCATAAACTACTAGGCTAATATTATTATTGAACTAATGTAAACTCTCTCTTTTATCATGTGAGGGCTCATGATAGGAAACAGCTGTCGAAATTCGCACATGCTTTGATTAGTCATCATTCCTAGAAGGGTTCATGACTGTTCATTAATAGTTTCATTGCATTTTATAGTTCATTAAGAGTGTTATTAAGGAATGTGATCTGGGATGTAGTACATATCACTCCTAACTAACCAAAGTCTAAGCACCTACTAGTAGTATTTTGTGGGTTTTTTGTGGCTGTTCATGTTTTTTTCGTCTTGCCATTGAGTATGTGCCAACAAAAGAGGAAGTTTCCTTTTCTCTTAGTATGCATAAAAACAAAAAGTCCCAGAAAATATCACAGGGATGTTATTTTAGATGATGGAAAATGTCAAAAACTGCAGATTATGCAGTCTGATGTCACCTGCTCCACTGAGGCCTGTGGTGCTTTGCATCCGTTGGTCATTTGCATGTCTTTATGACTTACAAATGTAAGCATTTGCATTTGGAGCAATACGTAATCGTTCAAGATTTCTTTGTTTGAAAATGTATACTTTTAAGACACAAGTTGATCAAAAGTGAGAAGTGAAGACTTTTACGATGTTACAAATGTTACATGTTTTTTGCGTTGTTTTACGATTTTAGCTTTTATTTCAATTGAATATAGTTATTTTATACTTTCCATTTATTAAAGAAGCCTGTAACAAAATGAATCCCTATTTCCACAAAAATATAAAGCACCACAGCTCTTTTATTCATTTCATTTAAGCTCATATTTTCTTTCAGAATATTTTGTATGGCATTAGAAGCGTCATAGAGTTATGTTATTGTAAATTTTAAATGGCACATTAAATTTTTTTTTGTGCAAAAAAAGGGAAAAAAGTGAACTACTGGCCTGACATGACTTTAATAATCTTTCTATGGTTTAATTGGTCTTTATGACCCGTCATTATAAAGCAATAGCTGATAAAGCAGTTGTTATTATTGCGTATTCATCATAGAACATGTCCCCTTCATCTTACAGGTGCACCTATTGTTGTGTCATTCCCTCATTTCTACCAAGCCGATGAAAAGTACATCAAAGCCATTGACGGAATGAACCCAAACAAGGAAGAACACGAAACATACCTCGATATCAACCCGGTAAGCAGTGCAGATGCTTTGTGATTTTCCTGTTTTACAGCGACTGTACTGAAGTGTTAGGGCTCTTGTGGTTTAGAATCTGAAATGAGTATACACCCAACCTTACCATGACAGGAAAAATAAGCTGAATCACTCAGATAACCACAAGTGAAACTGTTCTTGACTAACTCTACCTAGAATCCCAGCGGTTGTTTTTGCAGCATGTCGTAATGGAAAATGTACTCATTCATTTGATGTTTGATGAACTCATCATGCTCCACATGTTGTTTTGGGTGGAAACGAGCAAAGTATTAAAAAGTAAAAGTAAAAAAAAGTATTGTGGTGAATATTGCTTTACTTCCAATTGTAATTTGTCCCGTTGCTTTTTTCTGCAGACCACAGGGGTTCCCATTCGTGCCTGTAAGAGAGCTCAGCTCAATGTCATACTGAAGAGGGTCTCTGGCTTCCCGTGAGTAAAGTCGTCCAAAAACAACTTAAAGAATGTCCCAGAGTGGAAAAAAATGGAATTCTCATTAGCCTTTTTCCTTTTCAGCAAAACAAAATTCCTGAACGAGACAATTTTCCCCATCATGTATGTCAACGAGGTGAGTTTTCAAGCTATCCTTGCTTCTTTCGAAATATAATTATTATTTTTTTTCCCAGAAAGTTAATTTTAGTTTTTTTTGCTGAATTTTAGACGGCAACTATCGATGATGAATCTGCGGCCCAGATGAGGACGCTTCTGTTGATTGTAACACTTGTGTCCAACTTCCCAGTCATCATTGTGGGACTGGGGGCCATTTTACTTGTAGTCCTGATTTTCCTCGTCTGCAGGAACCGCCAGAGAAAGGTAAAAAATGTATGAGCTTTACTTTGCCTAGTTAAAAGTAGAAATGTCATTTAAAGGTCAATAATACATTTCCACAGAAGAGTATTAATAGAGTAACGGTTAATATTTTCTAGTAAAGCCCTTAAAATCCCCTCAAACTTTAAAGTGACTCGCCTTGACAACACTAACCCTAGCTTTGATACAAACACCGGCACCTGCATGTGCTCTAGTGCACGCATTACTTTATGAAATAGTTGCAGTAAACGGTAACTATCAGTTCTGGGTTGTGACCTTTTAATGGTTGAGTGGGAAAATAATAGTTTTGCACATTTTATATACTAACGTTCAAAAGTTATTTTCATAGAATTTATTTTTACTTGAAACCTGATGCATAATGCTGTTATGTTTTCATTTCTAGTAACATTTTCCTCCCCTTTTTTTGTTCCAATTCAGAATGAAGTAAAACGTATTGATTTTACTGAAGCTTTTCATTCTTTTGCTGTAAGTCTTCATTTTCCCTTATACACACATTTTGCTTTCGTTTTGTTCAAGTCTGCTTGTTTGTTATTATTGTGTTCAGTCCATTTAAGCATTACGAGTGACCGTTTAAGTTAAACGTTTTCCTACGAATATGAATAATCTCCTGTTCATGCAAATCATGGCCATTGCTTTTCCTGCATGCTGATTATAATGCACTTCCACAGTGTTTAGATTAGATGTTTTGCTACATACTCCATGTGATACATGATTTCACTTTGACATCTATGTGATTTTAACAATGCACACACTAATGGTTCTGCATGTTCTGCACAGACGGCGAAGGACGAAACGGCTTATACCCAAGTGAGCAACCAAGTGGAGGATTCGCCAGAGAACCGCACCAATCAGCCTTTAAGGAACGGCTCTTACATCGCCATGTCTCCAGTAGAGGCGCAGAAGTGTTGATGAAGATGACTGGTGGAGTCTCACCTTGAGGACATTACGTCTATCCTCCTCACTTTTTTTTATATGTTAGTTTTCACTGTGCGACTCGTCTTCGCGGGCCAGTCCCCGCACGCTCACCACCGTTTGCCGAGGGGTCACTTATTAGACTTGTGACTTTTTTTGTGTTTCCTTGAGCATGGCCTTTCAAACTGCCGTATCTCCAATCAAAACATATGTAAACTCAGAGCACCCACTTCAGTTCCGAACAAAGCGTCTCTGGGTTTCCAGAGGCTTCTGTTGCCTAGTCCCGAGAGGCCTGAAACACACTCTCTTGCCTTTTGAAAACACATATATGCGTTGCATGAGTCCATAGTTCCTGAAGGGTCATAAACCCTTTCAGCATGAGAGAGCGTGAAGGGTTCACAGCCTGTACCCTTAAAGCGTTTCAGATCTCTTCCCACACTACTGTATGCAGGTCTACACAGGCAGACCTTGAACTAACACAGCTCTTCATACGTCAAACCCTTTGATAATGAGCAGATGAACTATTGATTTACCTCCTCTAAGAGTATTAGAGAGCTAAAAGGTCTAATATGCTAACAAAAAACTGGGTCTTATCCAGAACTTGTGTGTGTGTGTGCGCGAGTGTGTAATTATATATGTGTGTGTATTTCTGCGAGCATGTCAATGCTTGCATGTTTTTGTCACACTGTGGTGAACTGCTCCCGTGGGTCACCGTCCACCATTTCGCGCGATGCAGAGTGAAAACAAGTGACTTCAGCGGTCCTCTTTATTTCATAGTATCCGAGTCGGGTTTTCTTTGTTCTCGTGCCAGAAGCATTTCAGTGATGATGGCTGTTAAAAGTGGTCAGACAGTCTCCTTTAAGGCGTTGTATTACAGACAGCGTACTAGCTTTTTAGCATTTCGTAATGAACAAAAAACTGATGTAGAACACTTACAAGAGAGACTTGAATTTTTCTGCCTTACCTGTGAACACGATGTGATTCTGCTGCACGATAAAGGAAGGTCTAAATTGGAACTAGACAAAATGTCAGACAGATATTGGCCAGTCGGACTTAGAACGACATCCATCCCTTTTCACAGCGTCTGTTCTGTAATATCGAGAGCACAACTACAGTCCACTGAACCCACAGACGATTCGGGTTAAAGGTCAGCGGGTTTTTGAGGGGGTATCGGAAAAGTTTGCACATTTTTTCTGTGCACGTTTGGTTTCTATTCTAACCCTCTGTGGCTGAAAAAGCACTTGAATCACTGCTTGTGTCTGTTGAGTTTTATTTTTGTGTTGCTTTTTCTGTCCGGGATGTTCCGAGCCTTCGCTATTGCTAAACATTAACTGAGGCCATATTTGATATCAACTTGAACAGGATGTGATAGCTGCACACTTTACAAGATATCACTAAAGATGAATGGTCACATTCGTTTCTGTTTGTCCAAATGAATCTTTTTGTTTGTCTGTCTGAAGTTGCCATAACCCATGAGTGTCGTATGTATCGGTTAATCATTCCCATTTTGGTGACGCTTGTCGAAATGATTGATGTTTGTTACTTTTACTTGACGTGAATCATCTGTTACTTATTGCGACCGCGGTTTTTGTGGATTGCAGTGCACACTGCTGCGTATTCGCCTGTGCCATGGATTCAGCTTATCTTGAAGATTTAGCGCAAGGTTTAAACTGGAAACACTGTGTATGCGCAGTGTCTTATGCAGCTGTATGCAAACAGTAAACTGAGGGAAAGTGATTATTAACTACCAATCCATTGGAGTTTTGTCGTCAGCGCAGTTAGTATTTACACATTTATGTAAAAACTGGTGACTTCAGTATGAAAGATCTAAAAACCTGAGCCATTTCTATACAGCTCCCAGAATCCTTACGGTGACTTTTGCCCCTATATGCTTGACCAAAGATTACATCGGTTTGGTAGATAACTGGTTTGTTTGCTTTTCACACAGATAGCTGTAGTGTCATCGGTTTCCCATTCACAGGAGCATTAGAACCTCAACGTCTGAAAGGAAAAAAAAACTGGAAAAAAAAAAAGAGTCACAAAATATTTTCCAGAACGTACTATGTGAGTTTATAATGTGTTTAATACAGCAAAGAACTTAAGATGTAAATTGTTACCACAGAGTGCAAGGAAACTCAGTATTATGTATTGACACAGCAATACGAAGATATGTAAAAAACAAATTTTATAATGAAGTAAAAAGGTTTTGTAATCAGACAGACGAATATTTATGTATTCATATGTTCAGTGGTATGTACATTATCTGAATTTGTAAGGTCTTTTCTTTGGTCTTGTTCATTTCTATATATTTTTTAATTATTTTGTAATATTACAAGTGGGATCATCAAAAACATTTCTGTTTTCTTCTTAATTTTGTTTGTTTTGCTTAAGATTTATGAAGTAGTACCAAGTGAATATTGTACTAAATTGGAGATGGAACGGTGTACGTGGATGTGAAAACTGTAAAGTTTGATGGAGAAAGGCTTGTGTTGTATCTGTGGGGTGTGAGCCTATGTGTGTAATGATCTCCTGTTATACAACTCTCAAGCTGTCAACACACTGTTTGTCCAACTGGAATAACAAAGGGAAGGCTGAGAGTCTTTGAGTTCCACTTAGGAAGATTGCCATAGTGCCATGTTGGGTACAAGGGAAGTTTCCACTTGCAATCGAACCTTTTTTTCTTAGATGAATGATGCCCTCCTTCAGGGATGAGCTTTTAGTGCCATATCATCCTTGTTTATTTCACTTGCTTTAGTAGCAACATGTTTAAGCAGCGTAGCTGTTGTTTTGTTTCCCCTCTGCCTTCATTTCAGGGCTGGTAAATTCCTCACGACATCATCGAGGGTGGTTTTAAAAACACTGAACACTTCGTGTCCTCCTGAAATGCATTGCATTTTTTGCTGCTGAGAATGACAATCCTTATGTCATGTTAGGTGCAAAATCATTTCAAGTAATATTCATTTTTAGTTTTGATAATTTACACTGCACAAATCTTTCTACAATGCTTTTGTAAACATTTTTAGTGTTATTTGCAAAAAAATAAAAAATGTTTAAATTCTTGCTAATTCTTTTGTCGTGTTTCTCCTTTCTTGTCTGCCACGTTTACAGACAGAGGGACTCAAGAATTTTTTTTTATTTTTTTACATTTTATGTACTTTTCTGTTTAAGTTACTTTATTACAGCTGCGTTTATTTCATCGAAATGCATTAAAAATCATACTACTATAATATTGTAATTAATCTGGGGAAATTAATTTTTATGAATGTTCATAGAACATTTGAAAATAGAAATCTTCTGTAACATCATTGTGAAAAGTTACACAACAGTTACACACAAAACATCTTAATATTCTGTGTAAATAACTGAACTGTATAACTATAATTTTCTATTATTATAATAGAAAATATTCTTTATTAATGTTTTCCCTAAAACAAAAGTTTTCATACAGGGGATATATATATAGAACACTTTAAAATTCAATAAATTCCTAATATAAATGAATAGTTATAATATAAGGAAGTAGTTAAGTTCAGGTATTAGGGATGTAGAATAAGGCATTAATATGTTCTTAATTACTACCAATAAATGGCTGATAAACTAGTAATATGTATGATAATAGTTAGGATACCCTAAAATAAAGTGTTACTCTCTCTGTGTGTTATATATTTATCATTTTTTATATTTGCGGGTGCATTTGGTGTCCTCATCTGTTACCGTCAAACTCTGTTACCTAGGTACTGTAGGTAGACTACAACTCTGTAGCAGAAGTGATGTTTTTTATTTTTTTATTTTTTGCAAAAACTCCACTTGCTGGCATAAATACCTAGAAAACACGTCACTAATGGAAACAAAATTAAAAGACCTTTAAAAACGAATGCGAGATTTCCTGTTTTCCGTTTGATATTGTGGCAACAGTGACGTTTCTAAAAATAACTCTTGGTGCTAAGAAAAAATAATCATTTTAAATGTTGTATAATTAAGTAACTTTTAGGGCTTTTATAAATAAAATGAATAAACTGTTGCCAAAAGAAAAGTACTATAAAATATTATGATTGTATAATAAAGTATAATGATAAAAATACACTGACTAATTTGGACAAGAAGAAATCATGATTTAAAATAAATTATTATATTGTTATGGACTGTAACTCATAACAATTAGTAAAAAGTAATAATAAATACATTTAAATAATACAAAATATAACCCTTTGGGGGAAAATGCTGAACAATAAGTTTATTTGTTTTTTTATTTGTTAGCATCTTTATCACGTTCATAAAATTACAAACCAAAAAGAGAAAGAAAAAAGGACTTCATGACTATTGATGAAAAACAGAAGTGTAGCGAGTAAAATATTACAATAATTATTAATATTCATTTATTCATTTCCTACTTGATGAGGAACAGCGTTGCTAAATTGTTCGTTCAGCATATTTGCCCAAAGTTGAAGATTTGCATTGCTGTCAATGTCTGGATTTGTGACATTTCACTGAACCCTAGTTGAAGGACTTGATGGTTTTGTTGCTCACAATACCGGATGGTCTATTCAAGCTCTTCAAATCAGAGGAAATAAATAAAGCAACACTTATTGATGTTAAAACAACCAGTCGATTTTGCCACAACTACAGAGAAGTGTTGAAACCACCGGTGTGGCGCTAACCTCTGATGTTTACAGTGAGGTACAGAGTGGGTGCTCTGACGAAACCTGACGACAAAACGCTTTTCGTGATATGCAGTGACTCACAGCAGACATGTAAAGACTGGCGCTGTTTGATAGCTGTACTTGTCCAGGCCTTCTTCCACCCACACAAGCCCTCTTCATGTTAACAAAAGAACCGAGCGAGCAAACAGCGATAAACACAGCACCGCCTCCCAGTGGTGAACCGCGTTTATTAATAATCATATCCTCTGACAAAATATCGCTCAATACTTTGTCAGTCATACATGCGAGAGTTGAGGGGAGAAATGGGCATATTCAATGGTTGGTTGCGATGGATTTCTGGTTCTAAAATACTTATTATTACCTCAAAGCATTACGACTAAGTTACATAAAACTGCGAATATCCTCTCTCTGACCTGTGTTATTTTTAATAACAACCTTCTCCCGGCTCAGTCGGCGTGTGGGTAGAAAGGAAGCGTCAGTCTGCTTTTTTGGCTGGTCTTTTTTTCTAGGACAGTGCCTTTTACAGCAATGAAGCACAGAGTCAATATTCCTAGGCTCTTATTAAAAAAAATATCCTGTTGCAGGCAAAAAGTTTCAATATCTCTCTACCCATTTACCTGCATAGCACATTTACACAAATCAAATACATTACGTGTAACAATATAATTATGTCATGTTATCAAGATACTGATGGCTCGTTTTGACAATATATTTGTCAATGAAGGCAAATTCCAGCCTCTTTATCTCGGACCAATAGTTAGTGAGATAAAAACAAATGCGTTGAAATAGCAACAGCTTATTACAATGTAGTACAGTAATGGAGCAAAGAGAACATGTTATTGATCACTGAACATCTAGGTGTATGCGAAACCTGAAGTATATTTGGGTAAGAGAGGAATATTAAAGTCTAACAAAGGTTTATCTGGAGCATTAAATACCGAAAGGCTATGTTTACAACAGTGTAATTTTACAACAGTCAGCTGTTATTGTGGTGGAACAACAAGAGAAATGTGGCAGAAATCTTCTGTCTGTGAAGCCGGACAGTCTTCAGTGAGTGAACCAGGAGAGTCTGCAGTCTGTGAAGCCAGAAGATTTGCTGTCTGTAAGCACGCCAAATCTGCAGTATTTGAAGCTGGACATTGTGAAGTCTGTGGAGCTGTAGAGGCCACAGTCTGTGGGGTTTCTGTCCCCTGAGGAAGGCTCTGATTGTCCAGCAAGAGCTTTAATAGGCTTTTACCTCTCTCGAGTCTGCTTTTGTCCACCAGCCGGAAAGCCTCCATGAACTCATCAATGTCAATGCTACCATCATTATTTCTGTCCGTGCTGATAACCAGCTCGTTGATGACCTCGTCAGAGATCTCGATTTTCAGATAGGCACTGAGCAGTTTCAACGTCTGCCGGAAATCCTCAAAAGTGATGAGACCTGAAAGAATCGGAAACACAGACCATGAGAGTGTGCTGTTCAAGGCCACCAAACTATATTGTTTGTTCTTGTGTAATCAAAATGGACTGGTTATATTTCAATGAAATATTGCAGTGTTAATCATAAACAATTTATTTGTGCAAGTATCCTTACAATCTTTCAAAAGCATGGGACAAAAATCCATCCTTCCCTGTAACCAATTACAATTACCAATTACAATTTCCTAAGGACCAAAGCAAGTCCCATTTTTTTCTAATTCAAGAAGACGTTTCCCTTACATATACAAGACACAATATCAAAGAAAAGAGTCGCATTAAATTTAACCTTATACACTGACATTCATAATAAACTCTAGATATGTATTTACACCAGGGTTTCTCAAGCAAACTCAAGGTCTTCAGGATTCCTAGACAATTACAGGTGAGTTTGATGATCATTTGAGCTGAACTCGGGGCCCTGATTTACAACAGATCGAGTGAATTTTCCTTTCACGCCAACTTGAATGAGTTATTATTATTACAAGATGCACATATTTTTTCATACCTGAGTTATCTGTGTCCACTATTCTGAAAATGGTCTCCAGCGTGGAGCGATGTCTATACAGCGTCTCCAGCATAGTCTGCTCAATGTACTGTAATGACAACAGAGGTTGGCAGTTTCTGCAATGCATTGACATTTTACTGCTTACACAACAGACAGTGATTAAGTGACCTGCTTTACCTCAGAACTGGGCTTTTTTAGGGCAAGGTCCCGGAACCAGCCGTGGTAGTCCAGCTTACCATCAGTGGTGCTGGACACGAGCTGAGGACGAAGCACTTGCCAGGGCAGATCCAGGTGAAGAACTTGCTCGATGGCACTCGCCCAGTCATTCAAACAGATCAGTCCTGTCAAGTCAAAGATCAGAAGAAACACTTTTGCTCATAAGAGGCATTGGCATTTGAACAACTGCAAAACCAGCCAACCAAGTAACTAGAAACCCTACCTGCTTGTTAAGTCTTTAAGTATGTTGTTGTTAAGTATGCATTTCAAGATATATAGTGTGTACCTGTGTTCTCCTTATCAATCTCTTGAAAGGCACTGAGGAGATCTGACTTGTGTACAAAGAGTTGCTCTCGTAGGACTTTGAGGGCTGTGTGCTCTGTGCGTTTTACACTGAAAGAAGAAATGAGGCAGAAAGATGACGATGAAACGCTAACACTGTAACAGCGAAAGTAACATTTGTATCCAAAATGACTACAACACAACATCTGCTGTAGTTCTTCCAACAAATCATAAGTCAATACCAAACAATGCTTTTAATATTGTGAATGAAAATGCTTTCTCTAGTTTGGTGGTTCAAAACCAGGGGTCCAGAGCCCACTATGGGCCTCAGTAAACTTCAAAGGGTCCCTTGAGATGACTTGATTTAAATCAAGCATTTATTTTAATTACCACTATCTTACAAAATAGATACATAATAAAGCCTAATTTATAGACCTGAAAGAGCAACATTTAATATCTTGAAATAAAAAACTTTTTCCAGTAAATCATGAAAACTGGGAAAGTAGAGCTGTAACGATACACCAAACCCACGATTCGGTTCATATCACGAATTTTGACCCACGATATGGTTCGTATCGCGATTTTTTTTCGTAGGTTGTGGGAGAAAAAAAGCGATCCATTCCGATCCACACGCGCATAGGAAAAAAAGATCGACAGAAAGAACTGCTCCCCCCTCAGCCGCGACTCGGCTCCCATCATTCATGTTTATGAGCCGTTCAAAAGAATCAGTTCGTTTGCGAACATCGCAACTCTAGTCACTTGGGGAAGTGGCATCCTTTATCTTCACCGGGTAGCCGAATTGTTGCCATACTGCTGGAAGAGGAAGGGCCGCAATCTCTGGGTTGGTTGCCATGTTTCCTCACATTCTTCTTCAACCAGCTTAACTTTTGCAGATAGGTGTCACATGATTAGAAAGGTAGTCACGGGGTGTGTCGTGATTCTCCCTTATTACACCGCGACACAGGATCAAGGATCTGAGTGTCGCGATTTCGGTTTCATATCGCAAATCGTTACAGCCTTAATGCTCAAGTATGCACCCTTCTGCAAGCCATGGCTGCAGGTGCACTAGATGTGGAGGTTCGAGAACCAGAGCTCTCCGGAGTTGAAAAAAGCCAAGTCTCCAAGCACTTTGTTGGTTCAGTCAGTGGTGGCGCTTGTGGCTGTTGGGCCACCCTTGAGGAGGTGGGGGATACAGCGGAAAAGACCAATCAGCATACTCAGGCCAGGTATGCCACCCAGGTAACTGCTGAGCTCCAGAACAGAAACAAATGTGTGTGTGGTGCAGAAGAGCCAGATTGAGATGTGCCTCCTAGCCTAGTGTCTGTCTGTACAATTAAAGATGCTGCAGCTCCAGTTAGTGCATATTTACGTTGTCGAATAACTGCCTCACTTTCCAGACTCCTGGAACTTGGTGGGAACAGGACTGTGTTCAACAGGTTCTGATGGGAGCACATTAGGCTTTGGCAGTGACTCATTTGACAAACCAATCTGCTGGGGAAGCTCCACCCCTTGTAACAATGTGTCCCGGTCAGTTAGTTTCTGTCGGTTTAAAAGCCTAGAGAGACAAAAAAAAAGTTTAGGAGTTTAGAGAGACCACAACTGCTTTTAAATGACAACTTTCAACTACCCTAAAATACACTTGCATAAAGCATTATTTAGCTTGGCTAATGTTAAATAATGCCATTATTGAAAATGTCACAACTGATTAATCAGAATCAAGAACTGAGAGTGTAATAGCAATACAGTATCCCAACCATTAATATTTCTGTAAAGCTGCTGTGAAACAACATGTACAATATAGGTAATACACAAATAAATTTGGAATTAGTATAGCTCATTCAGTAGTAGATTAAGTGCAGTTGTTTATGGGAATGTACTACTAAAGTGAATTCAGGAAGCCAAGAACAACTCACCAAGATGACACTGTAGTGTTGTTAATGGTAACTAGCACCAAGTTGGTCTTGTCCAGCACTTCTCTGCAGTCTTCAAGCAGCTGCTTGATGCGAGTATACGTCATCACAATTGACTGACGAATAGAAAATATTTGCCCTTGTTGTCTTTAGGCCGGTTTCTGGCTTCCCTGAATTCCTTCAAAAGCTTAAGTGTGACGCATTCAGAAATCCTGTTGACATCAGGTCTCTGTGCAGCCTGGCCTTGGGTCATGGACAGTCTGTGAATAAAAGGATGCATTGATTGCATTCTGTATGATGTTATTATTCCATGATTCTTTATAGCTTCGTAAATATAGACTAATTATATTTTTGAATTTTATGCAGGTTAATGTAATGTGGGATACTTCATAATGACACGCACTGTACAAAAAAATGTATTAGCCTTACAGTGGAATTAAATTATTACACAAGCAGCAATGAACATCAATTTAACTCACCTCTCAGCTGCTTGCTGACTAGGGGCTGAGCCAGTACGCTTCCGTGAAGCTCTCCAGGGACCTGGCAGGACATTTTTCTTGGACTTGAATACTTTGAGGGGGACTGATCAACGGCATGCAGACACAAATACAAATGAAGGATCTCTGCTATCTCGTTGGCTGACAAAGCAGTGATAGTGCGATTAAGGCCGACAAGGTATTCTGCAAGTTTATCCACTGCCTCCTATCCAGGAACACCCCATGAACATCTTTTTGTTCTAAAACGGAAACAAAAGACAAAATCCTGCATTGCAAAAATTGTTTATTGACAATTCTTTGATTTACCATTATTAAAATTACAAGCAGCAACACCAAGTATTAGAAACTTTACCGGAACTGATGTACTGGGCCTAGGACAGGAAGACCCTCGACTTGTTTCCTAGATTATCTTAACATTTGTAAAAGAACAACAAAATTGGGTTACAAAACAAAAAATGTACCAGTTTTAGTTGTTATACTTTAGAAAAAGTTTCTTTAGTTAAGGATGGTCAATGCATTAACTAATATGACCTAACAATGAGCAATACATTTACAATATTTGTTCATCTCAGTTTACAGTGCATTAGTAAGTGAAAATACAACTGTTTTTGTTAGTTCAGTTAGCATTTTCAAATTTAATCATGCATTAGAAAATGCTGAGATTAGATTTTTTATAAGTTCATGGTGACAAATGTGGATTGCCAATGTAAAAAATAATCTTATTTAACCTAATAATCTTTTTATTAACTGAATAATTTAATTGCTCATGTAAACTAATTTTCGTATGCTATTTGAAATTAAGAATAATCAAAATTTACATTACCAGAGATGAGGTAAACGAATCATCATGACAGCTGAAACTGTGTTCTTGTAAATGAATTTCTGCTGCATCACATATTGAGACATGCAGACACTCTTCCTCCTGAACTTCAACCTGAGTCTCTGGTGGACGGATTTCACTGTGCTCCAGTGGAGAAAGCAGGTCTCCTCTGTCTGACTGAGCCAGCAAGTACTCCACAGCTATACGTTCATCTGCCACAAACATTTTGTAATAAGGAATATATCAGGCTAAAGTAGTACAGTGCCTGTGATGAATGTAATGTTGCAAAATAGATAGTGGGTGCATTTGTTTAATGCAGTCGACATCGCAATGCATTGATTAATTTCAACACAGCCTGGAATTAGAATTTCAAGAGAATATACAATTGTTGAATCTTACCAGTGGGTTTCCCAGGGGGGATGAATTCTGGCAGGAGAGCACATCATGTCCACAGCCTGATGAGCCCTGTTGATGTTCCATCTTGATGCACCCTCAAGCATGTACATCTGAGTATGAAGAGCATTACATCGCCAACCTGAAAGACAAAATGTTTTGCATGGTAAAAATCACATTATAACCCCCCCTCAGAAAAAAACAAAACAACAAAACTGACAGGTAAACATTAACCGATTAAGTTAATTAACTTATGATGAAAATCTGTTCAAATTCTATGTCTTAAAATATACATATACTATTGTCTTTTAATTTAAATTTACCTGGAATAAAAGTGCACTGGTGATGATGAAAGCTTTCCAAAGAGGCTTTCTCCCACACCTCAGAACATCTAGAATTGTCTCCCTTCTTGAATGCATGGTAAATGTTTCTGTTGCACCTCCCACACATGCGTCATACTCTCCGGATTGATGAGGCGCAAACCAGTCGTGTTGGTCAGTTCACATGGCATCAAGTGTCCTCCTCCTGCAGTGCTTGGCCAGCTCACTGGAGGTAATACTTGACAGGATTTGGCCTTCTGTTGAAATATGCCCTCCATGTTTTTTTAAAAACACTTTTTTAGCCTCTTTAAGGCAAGAGATGTCATCCTTGTCCTACTTAAATATACAGCTGGACAACTTGGAGCAGAAAGTGCCATACAGTGGATGGTGTTCCGTTGTAAGACCAGCAGTGAATCGTCGCATAAAGTGGAAGACATCAAGTCACACTGTTACCTTCCATATTTGAAACCAGGTTAGAACTGAAGTCACACCTACACCAATGAGAAACAAGGAGAAAACATAGACATTTTCTTAAAATTTCATTACATATTCTAATCCTATTTTAAAAACAAGTGGAAACCATGAATATCTTCGATTTAATCTCATTCAGAAACTTGCCTGAAACGCTTGCTAACATTAAAAAAAAAAAAAAAAGCAAACAAACAACCCCGAAAAAAATATTCAAAAGTATAAACAGCATTCCAAACATTCCTATCAAGAAAGGTTAAAGCTACAAACCATAAATTACAGCTGGCTCTGGCTCCCCAGCATCCTTGTAAAGCTTCACGATGCCCTGACACAGGTCATCTAGACCAGTTCTCTCACCAGTTGTTAGGACACAGTTTAGAACTTGGCCTAACTCATTACCAAATTTGGTCATCCATGTAGCAGTGTCCGCAATGCCACAAGCGAGCTTTTTAGTGATCTATATAAATACATAAACACATTAGGTGTAACCACTAGAAATAAATATAAACCTACATGCATTTGTCCCATATATACATATAAAAATACACACTCTTACCTTTTTGGTAGAATCAAGCTTCAGGATGCTACCAAATGTTGATGTTATGACACCACGCTCATCAAGATTATTCATAATTTCGTTGGCATTGGCAGTCTCAAACCACTGAGCTGAGAAAGGTCTGGCTGCAGACCTGTAGCTCCACTCTCAGTCACCCTAACTTCCTCTGCTAAGGTCGTCACTTGCAGTCGACACCTCCACTCTCTGGTACCTGCTACGTCACTTGCAATCGACACAAATAGACCGGAAATAAGTTTCAAGTAGCTCGTTCGCATTGCTAAAGACACTGCATTGAAGCTGATAAATGGTTTAAAGTATCCGCTGCCAATAAAGACTCAGTTATGTACTGTAAAGTAAAGTAATGTGAAGAAAGTACTTTAGTAGTATAATCATTGGAGTATAATGTTGTACTTTATCATTCAAGTAGGCAACTATGTAACATTAACAACAAATTGAATTTTTTTATTGTAAGCATGTTACAAGGAAACAAACTATTTACAACTATGAACAATTTAATTATAGGGTAAACTAGCAATACTTTAATAAAATACTTTAATATAAAAATGAGTAAAAGCTTAAAACACTTTTAAATAAAAACAAATAAAAACAGAACAGAATGAGGCCATTATGTGTATTACTTAATTAGTATTACTTAAATAAGATAGTGTGAGCTGCTGCTGAGAAATGTTGCCAAATTCGTACTAAACTATTTCTAAAGTTTCAAATTCAGCAATCTTACTCTATGTGTACAGTATGCATGTACATTAAGTTGGCTCAGTTGTTCAGTTGGCTCTTTTCCGCAACAAATTTAGCTGTTTATTTTTTATACATTTGTATTTTTGAAATATATAAAGCTATTTATTTTATTTGGATTAATTTGTCTCTTTTATCAGATTTGCCAATTGTTATAATTCATATTTGTGCTGATCATTTATAAACAATAAGTAAAATTAAACTGCTAGCAATAACTTCAGAGAATTGGGTGGGCCAGAGGGGCTGCTGTGCAAATATTT